>CAIGRR010349437.1:0-24736 GCA_903798365.1 Fraxinus sp. 1973-6204 | reverse complement strand
CCATGGAAGAAGAGTACTCAGTCGATCCAGCTCTACTACTCGAAGCCGCTTCCGACTTTGCCCATCACCCTGGTACATCTCTCTCTAGCTTTATCTCTCATATGCATATGTACGTGTATACATGTATATGTATGTATTCTAATAGGATTTTAATTTGAACAGGTGCTCACTCGGATACTTCAACTCAAGAATTTCTCACTCGATTTCCTCTCCCTGCCATTATCAGGTAAAAACACATTCACCCTATTACCCTACAAACTTGCAAGTGCATATAGCATAATTCGCCTATACCCGCTGAGATAATTATATTATGTTCGAGACCCAGTAAATTTATTTGTTCGTTGGACCTCAATATAATCATTTCCTTTTTTTGGCATATTGAGTTGGGATTTATGTATTTTGCTTATGGGACTTGATTGATATGCCTGTAGCACTTTGCAAACCAAGGCAGATTATCCAGGCCTGGAGAATGTGCTAGTTGATTGCTTGGAAATGGTTTTCAAAACTAAATACGGGGCATCACTTATACCGCATTATATGGTACGCATATATCTAATTTAGTGTGTGCCTGGATATGCACATACCATCTTAATTAGGGCTTTGGTTCATAAGTTTTCTCTGCAAAGTCTATTTTCCCTTCATAATTTTAAGGACTCACTCCCTCGATGAATATAGTTAGGCAATAGGGAAAAGGAGTGCCAATAAAGTGAAATGTGTTTCCTGTCAGAATACTTACAGTGGATTAACCTTGACTGAGAGTCTGAGTCAACTCGTTTAATTCATAGTTCATAGAACTCAGGCTTGAATGAAATACTCTGTATTTTGAGATGTCATTTAAGATTGAAGGTTACACATATACATCTTAAATTTGGCGCCATACTGAAATTTTTGCAGTAATATTTGAAGGTTAATGTTTGATTTTTAAATGCATTCTTGTATAACTTTGTTACTTTGATTGGTACTCAATTTGCTTGCACTTTCTAATTTTTTAGAGTTTTATGCATTGCTACGTCATATCCATGTATTGAATATCTTGGCTCCTCATTAATTTATTTATTAATTCAAGTATGAAAATGGACACAGAAAGATTATTTTCTTGCTACAACTCTTACCACATATTCCTAGTGTATACTACCAATCAATGCACGATGTTCAAAAATTGTTGAATTTAATAGCTGAATTCTATTTTCTTTCTTTCATGTATCGGTTCTATTTGGTATAATTACCTACTATTTTCTCTGAGTTTTCCCCCCCCTTATTTCAGCCGTTTGTCGTTGTTGGTCTGGGGGCAGATTCTCAAAAAGTGAGACGCCTTGCTTGTAAAACTGTAAGTGTGTTTACGGTAAATTCAACCTTACATCTGGTTTTTTCTGAATATTTTGCTATCCCGAATGTTTTCACTAACATAACTTAATATTCCTGTCCTGCTCACAGAGGCTTATTTTCATTTTCATTCCTCTTATTAGAAATCTACTTTTGGGTTATCATGGATAGAATTCAAATCTGACATGCTAATCACTGTATCAGGTATCTTTCCTTTTGGAGAATACAGAGAGAAAGATTGCTGCACAACTAGTTCTTCAGCATGATGTCTATCCACTTCTGCTCAGTTGCCTGATTGATGGGTAAAGCTTGGATTTGATCTGTACATGCAATTAATCTTCAGCTTTACAATAAACTCTTATCTCGTCGTTTGTTGTATATATTCTCGTCCTTTCCCTTTTTATTTGCATACTTGCGTATACGAATGCAGGCAAAGAATTGTAATAGCTTGTAGTACAGCTGAACAAATTTTGTTAGTGATGGGACTCATACTTATGTGAGGTTTGCGTTTCCCTGCCTTCCTCAATGCGCTTAAAAGCCATGGTATTGGAATTTTATTGTTTTGAAAATTTATGTAGTAAATGTTTTTCTATCCTCTTGCTCTAGGACGCAGAACTAATATCAGTACAAGACCACACTTTAGTTCTATTGTTTGTTCCTTTGTGTGACTGTTCTGCTCTAAAGTGGATAAGTGCTACCTGTTACTTGTCGTGGAACCTAATTGAAACTCCACGCTCTGCCCATTTTATAGGACTTCAAGAATCAGGTCTTTTACGATATAATTAGTTTTTAGATATCTTTTCTTCTTATCTTGTGATATTTATGTGTATGCACGGGTATATCTCAATTTTCTTGATTGAGGTCTAATTTTGCAATTTTAATTTATTTAGGCTCATATTACATCTAGGAAAAATAGGAGAGGAAATCTTGGCGAAAAACACACATTTCATTTGTTTATTTGTGAGTGTGCTCTTACCTAAAGAAAATCTGGTATACTGAGTTCTTCAAAACCCTGACTCCTTGCTTAGGTGAACACAGCCAGGATTTGGTGAGTGATACTCAGGTCCATGCTTCAGATTTTTTATTCACTTCATCAAATTCTCTCTTCTGATCTCCTTTTTCTGTTATTATTTTGTATACCATGACCAAATGATGATTGATACTGATCCACAACAGAAATATAAGGGATACTCGGCATCATGTTCTGATTCTGAAAGTTGATGGTTTTGTATGACCAAACTTTGAAGATTTACTCATGTGATTGATACAACTATGCAATGATTAATTGCACCAGCCAGTCTCATAATTTATGCAATTAGACTTGCTCAATGAACTTCATTAAACAGTAGAAGTGATGAAGATATATCCCAAATACGTATTGGATGTTGGCTGTAAAAACAGAACTTTTTCTTCTCGAGAATTTAGGAAATTTTACACACTAAAATTCTTCTCAGTTCTCCTTGTTTTTCCCTCGATCACTTAAGAATTTTGCAAATTGCTTATAATCAGGTTGTTTAGTGGTCAGTAGCCTGTAAGTGTGCTAAGTTTCTGAAGATTAGACATGAAACCTCTGAATATATGCTCCAATTGAATTTTCCTCTTTAAACTATTTTTCCCTGTGCAGGTAGGTGTTAGACTTAAAAAGCATGTTTGGTGTTTATGAGAGAAAAACGTCTTGTGCACAACAAAAAATCGATAATTCATATGAAATTGATTTCCTTTTTTCTTATGTAGTGATGAACAAGTAGCAACTGCATCAATGGATGCAATTAAGTCTTTAGCTGGTTATCCTGAAGGAATGGTATGTAATAGATTACTAACCTCAGGTCAATGTCTTTCTCTAGATTTGCAGTGACTAATTTGAGAATGTTCGAGTGCATGTTAATGTCATGATTTTTCTGTAGGGAATTGTCTTTCCAGCAAGTAACAATGAAGCTACACACCTTGGGAACTTGGCAATGAGATGTTCATCGCTGGTATATATTTGATGTCTCACCAGTATGAACTTGAAGCATTGGTTCAAACAATTTTATTCCTGAAAGCAAGTAACAATAAGGACTGTTGATCGCTTTGCATAATGTGCCTACTAAATACATAGTGGTCATCTTGGACCCTATATATGAACTTATATTCTAAGGGTGTAAAGAATTGTGATGACGAAATTAGTGATATCGCTAATAAGACAGTACAGAAAGCAGTAGATCTAGAACTTGACATTTGAGATACATGTAATGGGTGACAGTTTTCACTTTCAACAAATTTATCTAGGGTAAGATTATGTATTTTTGAGGATTTATTCACAGAGAGCAATTTTTGTGGCAGAAAATGAAACTATTGAACATTTTGATGTGCATGGGTGTGGGTGTGGGGTGGGGATCATTGAGTACATATACAATATTAAAATTACATTGTGGGGTTATTTGGTAGCTTGAGCTGTCATAATTACCTCACCTGTATGTTTTACAGTGATGATTCGATTCTTATCTCAATGTTTATTCAATGATTTTAACAATTTTGCTACCATTTTATTCTCAATGTGCCTTCAAATTCTGATTATTTGTTTTCTTCTACTGTCCTTTTGCTACAATCTCTAAAGGGAAGAGTTCGAGTTTTAGCTTTGATAGTGAGGCTCTTCTCTATTTCAAGTTCTGTGGCATCGGAAATCTCCAAGTCAAATCTTCTCAAGATATTGGAGTCAGAAGTCAAAAATACAGATGATACACTTGTGACTTTGAGTGTGCTGGAACTTCTGCATGAGGTTTGGCCTTGATCCTGTTTGACTTGCACCATCAGGCATAATCCCTACATCTTTATTTGGCCTGGATCTTGTATTCATCCGCCTTTATCATTACTTATGTGTCCACATCAATAGTTTAATTTTGAGTGGGTCAAAATGTGGTTTTGCTCATTGCAATAACATACTCTGACAGCAAGATCATTGTCCTCTTAAACTGTTTGCCATTGTCAATGTGTGGCCAAAACATTTTGGCCTGCCTTTGCATTCTGGTGCATATATTTATGTGAAGATGAATGCTGGTACTTAAGTTGTCATGCAGAACATTTAAGAATCATTATCACATTAGAAAGAATGCCTTATGGTTTGAGAAGCATTCCCTAAATCAAACTAATTGTTGTATCATGTTTTGTTATCCAGCTCCTACTATTTGAGACAAGAATTTGTTGAGTACAAAATAATTGAAATCACAGGAACTTTGAGAACTAAAATTGGAAATCCCATAAAGTAAAATGCTTCTAAGTTTCTGGGTTTTTACTTGTAGCACATTATCATAAACCGTTAACTTAATTTTGAAACAATTTGATATTTTTTTTGACTTAGCTTTCCTCAGAGTATTGTGTCTAACAATAAAACTGGGTTATTTATTCTTTATGTAAGATCTTTTCATTTACTTATTCTTCAATCAGTATCTGAATCGTATTTTTGGTGCTACTTGTACTGTGTGAAGTTGGCTGAAGTTCAGCATAGTATGGAGTTTTTATCAAGAACCAGCCTTCTCCAACTGCTTAGTTCTATAATCAGGTTGATGGGAAGAAAAAACCTTCTTCATGGATTTTCTATCTCTTCATTCTCTTTGTGCCTTATTTAAGTAATTTCCCATTTTATGAAAGCAATGGATCTGCTGAGTCCATTTTAAGATCAAGGGCAATGATGATAGCTGGAAGGCTTCTCTCCAAGGAAAATGCATTTTCATTCATTGATGAATCTAGTAAGCTTCAGTTGTTTTTTCTTATAATTTCAATCATGACTTTGATAGCAACTACTGATCTTGGGAAAACTGCAAGCATCTAATTTCAACTAATAGTTGTTCTGGAATATAGGTTTTAGAACTATTGTTTCAGCTATTGATAGAAGGTTTGAGTTCCTGGAAAGTACAGAGGCAGATGAATGTGAATGCGCACTTGAAGCATTGGGTCAAATTGGATCATGTGAGCACATTGTAAATGACTTCTGTTTCAAATGTTAATTACACCCCCCCACCCCCCCACCCCGACCCGTCATCGAGTCTGTGGATTTAGTAGAATCTTTAAACATCCTTGGGTAACCAGGTGTTAACTTTCCTCTCCCCACTGCTTTTTGAAATGTTAGTATATGTTTTCTGGTGCTCTAAAAATCAGTGTCCTTTTGGCACACCTCTTCTTTTGAATAAATACAATGTGGTTTCTATAAACTTCTATAGAAGTGGACTAATCTTGTGTTTTCTCTTTTCTCGTCATTTGTCTTTTTCTATCTTGAAAGTCATTCCTACCAAGTGCCTGACATTGATCGCAAAGCGTGTAGTTTATCTTGGAAAAAATGTATTGTCTTTATGCTATATAATGGTGCTGCAGCATTCCAAGGAGCAACATTGCTTCTTTCAACTTCACCTCCTGCTGCTAGACATGTTGTTAGTGCTGCTTTTGACCAGCAACGACACAGTAAACAGCTGGTGAGGACGTCTACTGTAATTTGTGCTTGTTATCTCAAACATCTACAAGTTTATTCCCCTATAAATTACTTTTTGTAAACTTATATCCTAAAACCATGAGTTTTTTTCTCCCCGAAAAAGAGAGAAAATAAAGATTAACCCTGGAAACATCATCTGCATAAATACAACAGTGTGGTATTTCATAACTGAGTTAGGTTATTAAATGGAAAACACAGGCTGCGTTGCATGCTCTGGGCAACATTGCTGGTGAAACACGTACAGAAATGGTGTTGAACAGTAATGCAGAAGAAAACCTTAAACGCATGATCTATGAGAAAGCATCTAACACGTCAAAGTTGACCCCATCAGTAAGTCAATTAATTTCAAGCTCATTCTGCTGTTACATTGATGTGCTTTGTTTCTCTTCACTAATTGCCAGTTAAGATACATTTTGCCCATGTCTCTTTAATGTGATTCTCATAATTAATATCTTGAACTCAATAAGAAAATTCAAAGAGCAGGGCCAAATGGATTGAATAAAGAGATATAGCTTACCCTATTATTAATATTATAGATTTCTGCTGTCTGAATCCGTAATACTAGTTTTAATTCGTGATTTATTTGATTATTTCTATGATTGCAACTGTTACTCATTGCATTACTGATACATGTTGCAGGGCCTTCTCCTATCAGTTCTACAACAGGATTCAGAAATTCGTCTTGCGGTGAAAATATAGAACTCTTCTTTTTATAACCTTTGATATCTTGATTGCTTGTGATCTTAATATCATACATAGTTATCTTGGCCATCAAATCAAACTGAGAGATGCAGAGTCAGTGGTGTATATTTCATCATGTGCAATTGTGCATAGTTTCTCCTTTAATGGAAACAAATCAGGAATCCCTTCCTGTAATTGTACATAAGTTGGCTAAAACAGAAACTTTAGGGAAAAGTTAACCCTTGGGTGAATAAAAGAACACAATAAGAAGTCTCTTTTGCTCTATACATGCTAAAGCAACCCTACCATGTCAAAAGCTGTATGAAGGTTTCGATATACTGCACCTTGAATTAACAATTCCCTTTAATCAAGGTGAGTTGTCACATCTCTTCTATTGATTACAGGGATATAGATTGATTACTGGATTGGTGGCTCGACCTTGGTGTCTGATGGAGATAATTTCAAGGCAGGAAATAATTAATATAGTGACTGACACCTTTACTGAAACGAAAAAGATAGGTCGGTATCGTTTTCGCTTTCTTGACATCAAAAGCTGACAGCTTTTGTTTTTCTTTTTTTCCTGCTGTCATCACATCATCATTTTTCTATTATACTTTCAGTTTATTTCTCTGTTTCTGAATAGCTTGCATAATTATAGAACATAGAATTGGTCTTGGGAACAGATAATGCCCATCCATGAAGTTCTTGTTATAGTAGGGGCATATTTGTGTGTAAAGAGAACTCTTGTCAAATAATCAAACTTTTTTCCAAGTTTTGTATGTGTATATTTAAAAGATGTTATGACTCCTGGTTGCATGCTTAGTAAGTCATGGTTCAAAGTGACAAATGTTGCTGCAATCATGAGGTCTCAGGTTAACGTCCCAACACTAATTAGTTCCTATTTATTCTCATTAGATATCTCTCTCTTGAGTGCTTATATGTTGAGGAAATATTATGATTTTATTTTTTGCCAGATCTTAATAATTAGGGACAAATTTTCAGGCATGGAAACTAGACATAAATGTTGTGAAGCAATTTACAAGGCTCTCACATCATCAACTAAGCTAGTCAGTGACCCTGACTTCGCTGGGATTGCTGCAAAGGTGTGGTTTAATTTTTAGGGAATGCTACAGTTTTTCTTTTTTCTTGTTATTATTTGGTAACAGCTGTTTGTATGCATAAAACTTGACTTTGTATTGTGTGCACAAAAGTTGACTCGACTGAGTCTGTAGCATTCCATCTGTATTTGGCAGACATTTTAGATTGGAGTGCGCACATAATTTTGTTTTAGCAGTATTTTTTGAAGTAGAAATCTGTAGAATTTGAGATCATGATATAGGCTGAAGTTAGTAGTTCAAAGCTTCCTCCGATGTCTATCTTTGAAGCCAGAATGAAATTCTTCTATTTAGTTGAGATTTGATGTCACATATTGAGTATGGAAAGAAATTTCATAGAACTGCTCATGAATGAGCATTGGTTTTATATGAGTTTGGATTTTGGAGATGAAGAAATTACGTTCCAAATTCCAATATTATGTGCGGCGAGAGGATTTTGATAAGATGGTTATGAAGCTGAACTGTAAGAGAACAAAGGCATTTAGATGAAAACAGGGGAAAGCGCACCATACATCATCAACTTATGGCCTTCGTTGCAATTTCTTCCCCAAACTTAAATTTTTTGGCAGCACAAGGTTGTAGTCTTGTTATTCCCTAGGAGACTTGTTCCATCATTTGATCCTTTACTGAAAAGACAATTATGTCATCACTTTAAAGCCCCCATTTAATACAGATTTTTTAAAACTCATTTTCAATCACGAATTCTCCTAATAAAATAATTTTGCATGTGGACCCGTAACTTTTCCTTACTATTTAACCACTCATTCTCCAAAATATTATTTTTCACAAAATCTATTCCAGAAAAATCTGCATCAAACATGCCCTAAGTTAAAATATATGAGATAGAAGGGAGAAGAAGAAGAAAAGTAGAAAGAAAAATAGGAAATAGAGGTACATCATTGTTAATGGAGATTCATTTGAACTCCCAACAGTAGATAAGATTCAATGTATCAGGCAATTGAATTTGTGAGGAAATAGAGGTACATCATTGTTAATAGAGATTCATTTGAACTCCCAACAGTAGATAAGTTTCAATGTATCAGGCAATTGAATTTGTGACTACGTGTTCAAGTACTTATAATCTCCTCATTCCCTTTTCTTTTGCTACAGACTTAATACATTTTTTTGGGTATTTGAAAATTTCTGCAGCTACAGGAAGCAATCAAAAGGGGTCCTTACCTTGCAAGGAAGCACACTGAAGCTCAGCCTATGGTAATAACAGCTGAGAGATTTTGATTTGGCTTCAATAGGGGCAGTCGCTCTTGTTTGACTTGCCTTCGGAGTTTATAAGTGTATAAATTATCAATAAATATCTTGAATACTGATCCGATCTACATACTACCTTAACTTCTTTACTCAAGGTAACTAATAGCGTTGTGTCTGTAATATCTCGTGTGAGTGGATCTTTTCCTCCCATGAATAGGATTAAATCTTTTGACTAAATGGTGGTTCTTGTGAAATACTTTTTTGAGTGTTGCCTTTGGAAGGTAATATTAACTTCAATTTAGGATGTCTTGATGTGGGGTTTATTGAACTTAATTAGACTAGTCCAGCATAGGATATTATGGGAAATTTGTCTTCGATTCGAGCTGTTTTGCCATGGTTGCTGAGCTTTTCGGTTCTGCATAATAGCTGCTTTTGATTCAGTACTGTTATTAAAATCAATATTTAGTTCAAACAATAAGCAAAATGAAGTTTAGGAATCTATGATCTTCAAATGCCTTTTTTTCCGTGGGATTTATTATTCTCTCAATAAATAGTCTTATAAGAAGAATGTTATTCATCCGTAATGGTGTTCATTAACGGTCTATGTGCCAAAAGACTTCTCAATTCATAATGAGACTAGAGAGAGCACTGTCATCTAAACTAGACTAGTGATGTACACTATTGACGTTGCTCTAACTAGTATTAATTCTGGACCAGGAAAGTCTAGGGGTGTGTTCGATTGATATTAAAATCGGATTAAAATTGAAAAATTAGTCGTTATTGTTGATTTTTATTAGACGAGTGAGACTCAATAACGGTTATATTTTCAATTTTAATTGAATTTTGAGTTGTACCAAACAAGATTTAGATACTACATTTGAAGATATGACTCAAGACAACCCTTGTGATGATATTTTTGATTGATTTTGTGAATTTTATGTGCATATACATTTTCTTTGTTTTCGAACCCAAAATTGAAAATTAAAACTTATGAGACTGAACCTTAACAATATACTATTTTTGTGTTGTCAGGTTATTTTTTTCCTACCTATAAATTAGATAATTTTAAATTATGAAATGTTTGAGTAACAAAATCAAAATTATAGTACTTTTAAGAAAGGTTTATATAAAACTATTTTCTATGAAATTACCTCTCGAAAGATGATGTACTTTGTAAAAGCGCCTATATCTTTGATAAAATGTGTTACTCTTTTTTACTTGTCTACGTCCAAGACAAGCTCGAGGCCTAGATGATTTATTTAATTGTCAATTTTCATCTTATATTTCTCCATGCCTCCATTTCCCTCACGTCGCTCGTGAACACCCAACACCACCTTTGTAATCTAGACTAATTAGAGCCTACTTGCTCAAAAAAATTATCTTATTGAAGTGCCTATACATTCAATTTAGACATGCCACGTAGGATTTTATTGTGTACGTTTATTTAATAAAAAAATATGTACACTTAATTAATAATAATAATAAAAAAAAAGACGGTGACAAGAAATAAAGTTTCAAGAAACCGCCAAATCGTGTTGTTTACCATTTAGTGCTATTTATGTCAATTTCCGAAGAGGCGAAGGAAATCTTTGTTATGGGCCTGCTATACTCTCTGGTCGGAAGCCCAATTAATAATCTATCAACGTTATCACGTCAAAAAGATTCTTGGGATTAGCATATTATGGCCAGTTAATGGCGGTGGCATGAAATACTTATCCAAATTTCCCTTCCATTCCATACCCACGACAAAAATAAAAAAAGTTGTCTGAATCTGCTTAACTGATTTACTTATAATTTTGTGTTCGTGATTTCGGCTCAAGCAAATCCATCTGCGTGTGAGTGTGAAAGAGAGATATGGGAAGGGTATTTGTGATGGATCTTGAAGGCAGGACGTACAAATGCAAATTCTGTAAAACCCCTTTAGCTCTTGCCGATGAACTCGTCTCCAGGGTACTTTACCTCGTGCAATTTTTGTATTTTTGGATCGGAACTTAATTTTCTTTATATGGGATTCGTTTGAATTGTTACACAATGTTGAATCCTTTTTATGTACGTGTAGATAATTGGATAATTTATATTGATATTTTGGCTTTTGTCTTAATTGTATGGGATTTTCTTTCCTTTTGCTTGGTTTTAGACTATCCTTTTGGAATATTGATTTTGTGCTCTGTCGTTTGTTCAGGCATTTCACTGCCGCAGGGGAAAGGCATACCTCTTTAACAATGCGTAAGCTCCTCGCAGCTTGTCTGAAATTCATTTTGACAGTCGAAATGAACTTTATTGTGAGAGAATTTATTCATGGAGTAAATATAGATTACTAGATTGATTTTCTGAGTTTCAGCTAGAACAGTAGCAGGGAATTCAATAGCAGTTCCTTCTGTGCTCGTGGCTATTTCTACTATTGAGATAGGAACATTTGGCTTTGATAATCTTCTTTTGTTACATCGAGTAATTGAGCTTCTCTTAGATTCAATGGAGAAAAACTACGGTTCCTTTTTTAACAACCAACTTCTAATGACTTTTGATAGCTGTAATTTTGGGGGGGTGTAACATGATGTTTTCAGTAGAGGAGAATGTACTATCTCTGCAAAGATTACTTTTGGCCAAGGCATTAGGCCTAGTAATAGATGAGCTATCGCTTGTCGACTATTGACAAAGTTCAAGTTCCATGTCTTACTGTGAACCACCTCTATAATTGAGCTTCTCTTATTCAATGGAGAAAAACTACGGTTCCTTTTTTAACAACCAACTTCTAATGACTTTTGATAGCTGTAATTTTGGAGGGGAGTAACATGATGTTTTCAGTAGAGGAGAATGTGCTATCTCTGCAAAGATTACTTTTGGCCAAGGCATTAGGCCTAGTAATAGATGAGCTATCGCTTGTCGACTATTGACAAAGTTCAAGTTCCATGTCTTACTGTGAACCACCTCTATCTTCTGTGTTGCTAGTTTAGTTTTTCTAGCAGAATGGTGATGTGGATGTATATGCAATGTCAGGTTGTTGTCTTCCACAATAATTTTTCTGCTAGAAAACACTTGGATTTGTATTTGGACGACCAAACTTTAGTGACCATGTTGGAATAACACGAAACTTTGCTATGAGTTGAGGGACTGATAGTGTCTACTGGTTTGTGCTCAGAGCAAACATCACAGTAGGAACTCTAGAGGAGAGGTCAATGCTTTCTGGAATGCATACTGTAGCCGATATATTTTGCTGCTGTTGTGGGCAAATAGTTGGCTGGAAATATGTAATCTCTCACACCAACTGTTTTCATTTTCATTTAGACTTCTTTCAGTTGCCTATGAGTTCAATTTATCTATATATTCCATTTTATGCTTCCAGGAGGCAGCGCACGAGGAGAGCCAGAAATATAAAGAAGGAAAATTTGTTCTCGAAAGGTAATGTTTTCATTCTTTTCTTTACTTATCCCATAAGCTTTTTTCTTCTTAAAATTTCAACATTTATATTACTACTGACAACAATGTTACCATGTAAAATTTTGCCGGAACAGAGGAAGGATCGTTGATGGATTCGAGTCTGAATTCTATATCAATACTCATCCAAATATGAGTGATGCGGAAGATGCATAGAATTTATCATCCTTCTAGATGATAAATAAATGTTTCTTGATGCTGCAGAGAGATGGCATGTGCATGTAGATTAAAACTATGAAACTGCTGCTGACAGTTTTTTGTGCTTGTATCTGATGGATAAGAGGTTAGCATTATAAGTACTTCATATTTAGAATTAAAAAGATCGTGTTCTATGGATCAATTGGTTATTATCTTTCTGTGGTATAACCGTATAAGAAATAATACAGAAATTATCAGTCGATCGCATCTCCAGGCCTTCTGCTAGGGTTCAAATCCAAATGCCAAGAGTGCTCGACTACCCAAGTAGATGATTGATGGAGTTAAGATTGATATATGTTGGTCGCAGGACAACTATATTTTGCAGTTGTCTCTGAAGATGGTCTTAGACCACTTATACTTGGACATATAAATGTCACAAGGGACAAATGTTATTATACAGAGATAGAAAAGTAGATATCATAGGACATGGCATCAAATCCACTATACTAAAACAAAGCTAATAATGGACATGCAGTTGCAATTACAAGGAACTCAATCGTGTCTGGATAGTATGAAATTCCATGGTTCAAAAGGATATCCCAAATGGGGTGGGGGAGTAAAATGCAATTTGATGACAGAAGAGACTAAGCATATCCTAGAGAGACATCCAGACGATCTTATAACTTTTCTTCTCGGAGAGAGCCATTAAGCTACCTGACCTGGTTTTCCTTGAATCCTCTATGGTTTGAACCCTCTGTACAAGTCTTGAAGAGCTCTTCCTCGTTGTGGCCCACTAGACTTGTGCGGCAACTCCTCTTTGTCTGATCGAATTCTGAGACCTCATGAAATCTTAATAGCAAAGACAAGTACAATTCAGTGGATAGGTTAAAGATACAAATACGTTATGGTAGAGAACAATCCTCACTTGAACCTTGAAGATATATTACAGCAAAGATCTGGTGAAAGATAAGTGTAAGCACATGTTGTTAAAATGGGCTCTTATATATTTTGATTAGTGTCTTCATGACTTCATCAAGAAAGTTGAGCTCAGGTACACGGAATGAAGACCTTTTGAGAATAATTATTGGACCAGGAGGAAATGATTCTCCTATATTGCTCGACTAGACTCTTCCTGACCCCATTTTTTCAGTTTATTGAGGTAAGAGTATAATCATGCTGTAAGAACAAAAGTAGAGAAAGGATAGAGAAATTTTCTACCAGAATATAAACTTGTGTTAATTCATTCTTTGACAGATGATGAATAGAACGATACTGTGCACTCTCACAAGAGAGTTAAATGCTAGTACAAATGCCAGAAGTTTCCAATTTGCATTTGGAATAACTACTTAAAAACTCATAGTGAGCATTTTGCATGAACTTAAAATCAACTTAAAGTGAATTTTTGTTTTCAACATGATTAGATAGTTTAATTTTTCTACTGATGGGAAGAAAGTTACTTATTTTGACTCTTAAGTCAATTGTTCCTCTCAAAATAAGCAACTTTTTTCAAACTTTGATCAATAGAAATTACTTATTTTAGAAGTTAGATGTTTTAAGTAATCTCTGTTAGCTTTTAGCCAAACCTGCTGCATTGCTGACAGAATCTCTGCTTGACCCCTGAAACTATGACCTCAGGAGCCTTGGAGTGCACTTCACAAACTTTGTGCCTCTGATAATACTTCTTGCAGCCTCTCAGATCAACCTCGCACTTGTCCACCACACAACACGGCTGAGCCACCCCTCCACCACCACCAAGATCCAATCTATTCTTCTTAAAAATACTCTCCTCATTCTCCACCATTTCATCCTTTTCTGCCATTTCTTCTTCTTCCTCGAATCCATTTTCTTCATCTTCCAACATTTTCTTGATTTTCATGGTTGAATTGATGACTGCAAAGAGATCGCAAGTTGTGAACTTGTAATAATGTAGCTCAAGGCATGCGGAGAAAAAAGGTAGGAAGAAAAGCAAGAAAAAAGTACATTTTGAGAAAGAGTAAGGTTTGTGAGGACCACGAGGGCTATAACCTCCCCTCCAAACTCTTATTATCTACGTGTACGTGGAGTGCATAAATACATACAAATTCAAAACACTTGACAGGTAATGAAATTATGATAATTTTACACTGATTAAAGTTGGTATACATTCAATTATTGGAGTATATAGGTGGTCCTAGTCATATAGCTGATATCAGCACACATACAGACGTGTATATATTTCATTCATGAATACAGCTTTAGCTTGCTCATCTAAGTGAATACGACAGTGAAGCTAGTCGCCAAAAGCGAACTTCCGGGTTGAAAGGAGACGCACAAGCAAGATATATTGAAAACTAGCACAAGAAGAAACAAAGTTGATTTTGAGGAAGATGGCTAGTCTCTGATTTTTAAATAATTAAATGGACTTAACTAGCAAGTATAGATTAAAAATAAAATGAATGTTTTCAAGATTGATTTCACCTCTGGATCTGGTTGAGACTTGGCACATTATATAGAACTCCAATTCTCTCTTCTACATATATGTTACCTATACACTTGGATGCGCACACGTTAAAGGCGCGAACCTCGACTTTTCCGAACAAAGGTGCGTGTAATATTATTGTTAGTGCTCGTTAAGATTCTTTTAAAAGTTTGTTTATGACACAAATTTAAAAGATGGAAATATTGGGACAAAATATATATTTTGAAGATAAATTAGTACTTGTTACTTGGCACATTTTATCCTATTGGTTACTCAAAACAATGAGAAAAAAAGGGGCCCTAAATCGCAGCAAGGCGCCTTACCTTACGCCAATTGCGTTACTTCACACACTGACCCAACACACACGCATATAGCCCGATAAATCACCATCCAAACATACAATCTCCCCCAATCAAGAACCCAAAAAAGAATTTAAAAGAACTTACAAAAAAGATTTGTTCGATCAATGACTTGTTCTCCTAGGCTAGTTTTCGTCCTATTTGTTGGTGTGGCTATGTCTGTGATGGCGCAGTCGTCGATGGACAATGACATGATGCGCGGCGCCTTCTATGTGCGCGGCCATGCAAGTGGCTCGTTTTTAGGAGAATTGGATATGAATCAAGTATTGCAGATGGAAGCTGAATCAGGTCGAAGAAACTTGAATCAGCAAAGGAAGTACATTAGTTACAGCGCAATAGACATGGACAATGTTCCATGCGGTCGGCGTGGACATTCTTACTACGATTGTAATGCTCATCACCCGGCAAATCCCTACCGTCGTGGCTGCACCAAAGCGACGAGGTGCGCTAGGACTTATTAGAGATAAATTTGATTAATCTTATCCCATATTCTAGCGAAATCGCAGAGATACATCATACATTGTAGCTAATTATTAGATGTGATGTAGCATAATTGTTTGTGAATTGTGTAATTATTAGCAATTTTTCTTTTTCAGTTTTCTTTCTATCTACTATGTACCAAATTATGAAAATAAATTGTTTAGATGACAAATTGCCTTCTAACTCAAATTATTATTGTATAATTGTTCGTAGAGTAATACTATTCAATATCATTGACATCAAGTATCGGTTTAGATGACACCTGTACCGTTGTACGACATTAAATGATATATTCACTTAAATATAATGTCACGCGATTCATTTAATCGAACCTATCAAGTGTGACTACCTACATTTGTATTATTTTTGTTTATATTAGTAACTTCTTACATCTTAATTTAGAAGAGAGGTCATTAATCCTCGATTTTATTATATGATTTTTCCAATAATAGTTAGGCAAGAATCTAGGCCTCTTATGAAGGCAGCTTACCAACTTCAACTTAGCAAGTGGGCCCCTCGTGGATTTTGTACAGTAGATAATATTTCTTTCCATAAAATATAGAATAATTAATCTATTTGTACACGGAGTACACTCCTCTCACATGAGGGGAGGACCCAAGATTAATAAAATAATCGTGTTCCCCCCCCCCCTCCCACCTATTGTGAGGGGGGCAAGTGGGGCCCCGGGGCTGTAAACAATAGCAAAACCCAATATAGAATAACTTGATACAAGTGCCATTAAATGTATAAATATGAAATGATCTCCCTTCATTTGCAATCTTATGATCATGAGAGAATGGCCAAAACCCTATTCAAGCTCTCTCTCACCCTCTTTCTACTTACCCTACATTTTCAAGCATCAACACCGTTCGAAGTCGAGGACAACAGTGATGAAGAATACATAGTCGATACACCATTTTCTTACATGCGATTGAAGCTGGTAGAAAATGGCGATTGTACCTGGTTGTTGGTAATGGTGACCATCATCAATCAAGGCACACTTTGTAGTGCGATGAATGGTAGCGTGTGCAATGGGATAAGGGCAAATGATGGAACAAGCCTTCTTTATTGCTTCAAGAAGCATTACCGGAATGTTCTCATGAGGGACATCCAGAACAACTGTGGGTGGTGTGGACGCAAGTGTAAGCTGAGAGAGCATTGCTGCCGGGTTACTTGCACTGATATCTTGCACAATGCAGCAAATTGTAGCGCAAGTGTGGGAAGAAGTGCTCTATGGGGGTTAAATGCGAGTATGGGTATTGTGGATATGCTCGAGTGAAGATAAAATCATGTTCGCTGTATAGTAGTACAAAACATCCACTATGGGTTTCGGGTATATCCCTTATTATATATAGGCCATGCCACTCATTATCATCAAAATGAGAAGCTACCCTTTTCATACTATCTAGTTTACAATCTTAGCTAAGGTAGCTGTAACCCAAAACCACAAGTACAAGAACAACCAAAGCAGCAGGAGCAGCCCATACCCAATATTTTGTCGTCTTCTTGTGTTTCAACGCAACTTTATGAAGTGAATCTGAGCCTCTTCGCCGTGGTCTGTGTCTGACGGGGTGTTCTTTCCAATCCTTGTTTTTGGGTGAAACGGGAGTTTCAACTGCTTCATCTACCTTGGGTTCAAAAGCCTCTTTGACTGCTTCAGCTGGTTCCTCGGAGACCAGAGCAGCAACAGAAGCTCCAGCCTTCTTCTTCGCTCTCTTCTCTCGCTCCTGAAATGAATTAAAAGCTAAACAACTTTAGAGCTAATAAGAAAATGCTAATAGAAAAATGATTTAAGAAAAAGTTAATCAACAAAGTAATTTCCTTAAGCTTCTTTTCAGCCTCCTTCCGAGCTTTCATTTCCGCTTTAGCAGCGGCTTTCTCTGCCAACTTCTTCTTTCTCTCCATTGCTAACTTAGCCTTCCCCATCTCTTCGTCTCTCTTCATCTCCTTCAACTTTGCTTCATCAACTTCATTCCTCTTAGGGATAGAATCCTTTTGCAATTTTTCTATCCTCGAGACTTCTTCTCTATCTTCCATGTCCATTTTCTCCACGGTGCTTTCTGTTTTCTTATTTGCTTCTTTCTCGTTTTTAGAATTCTTTTCCTTCTGAATTTTCTTTGTGGAAGAAGCATCACTTTGTGCTGGGAGAATGAGATCCTCCTTTTGGGGTTGTTTCACACTTGTTTTTAGGACAACCTCAGTTTCAAATGGAGTTGGTACCTTAACCAACAACAGCGGCCTCTCATCTGGATTCCTCATACGGCCATCCCGACTCAGCTGCCTCATGTCAAGTGACTGCAAAACTCTCCTCTCGTAGTCATCCCGGAAATCTTTATTACTGCTCCAGAGCGACATGAATTTCTCGATCTATAACAGGGAGGAGGTATGATACCATCAGACAACTATGTCAAATTATTATAGTGATTGGAAAGTCAGTAACGGAGAACTGTCCACTAAACCTCTGTAACAGAAAGCTCCTTCAGGGATTCAATATCCTTCTTTGCTGCTAGTTCTTTGGCTTTGACCAAGAGCATGCGGTTTTGGTAAAAAGGGGAATTCTGCAAGTAAAGAGGATTGATTTTGTAAAGACCTTAACTGAATTACAATAATTAAAAATGAAAAGAAGCATACCCCGTGTTCACGTTGTTTCCTCAGTTCCTGAATGTTTTCAAAAGTTCTCTCTCTATTATGCACAATTACTGTCAACTCCTCTTGCAAAGCATTGATCTCTTTCTCTATAGCCTCTTTTTCTTCATCCAGCTGTTTAAGCTTCTCCTTCACCACTTCCTGTTCTTTTCGAACCCCATCAAGATCAACACCTATAAGCTATAATCACGTAATTACGTGCACAAGTACCGTTAAAAAATAGCTAGCAGTGCTAATGAAACCGAATTTAGACATTTTACATAAAGGGTGACATACTTTGACATGATCCTGAATGGTTCCTTTTTCACCGAGGGAGTCTTGAATCCTTGCCCTCTCGGCAGCATTTGCAATAACTTTTTCCCTTGTCCCTTCAAGTTGTTTAATTTCCCTAAGGATTTGTTTCTCTTCACTAAGAGGAATGATTTCGTGCTGAATGCGGTATTGCAAACTCTTGATCTAATCAATTTCAACAACAAAAGGAAAGTATTAGCTAGCAATGTCACAAAGTGATGAGCACTTTGAAAATTGAAAAATAATGTGTGTGTGTAGTACTTACAATATTATTGAGCTCTTCTTCGGATGAACAAATAGTCAAACCCCTCTCTCTGCCTCTGCTAATAGCACCTCGCAACTTGCCCAAAGCCTGCTGCAGAGGTTCCATTTCTTTTCTCTTCTCGTCCATGATCGTCCTGAACTGTCTTTTCTCGACACTTAGAGACCTTATTTGAGCAATTACCTGGGCCCGATCTGCCTGCAAAACACTATCCATGTCACTTGGTATTCACTCTCTACAATGGACCCATGTTTCATAATCTGCATTCTCGGAAAACTTCTACACTTGACCTGTTAACTAACCATCTTAAGTCAACCTAAATTATTATTTGGTTCTTCTTCTTAGCATCCTCCATGTTTACACTATTCTTAATCTTAATTCGAGACACAATGCATCAGAGATTGATTTTGAAATAAGTGTTTGTAAACACTCAAGTCACTTATTATCCACACATTTCGAGGAATGCACGAGTACTAACTACCCACTTATTTCTATATATTTATAATTTAAACTCTTTATAAACACTTTCCAATTATGCTTATATTTGTTTCGCAGAAACTCTCGTGAAAAGTTGTGTGCATGATTAGAAATTACAATTATAAACTTTAATCACAAGTAATTGCTACTACGAAGAGCTTCGCTCTCGACAAGAACATAAAGTGCCACATAACTTACCCTTTTCGCCCTTAATTTATCGGTATTCTGAGAGCGGGCCAGATTCTTTTTCTTTAGCTCCTTTTCAGCCAGATCCAATTTGGCCTTCAGATTTGGATCATCACATAACCGATACTTAAAAATGAAGAAAGAGTGGATCTGCTTGGGTGCAGGCCACTCGTCGAGTGCATCCCTGGGAAGGTTAGCCTCATAAGCTCTATTAACTTCCCCTTCAGATGGATTGTCCAGCGACTGAGAGCCAAATTTAATGTTCAGATTTTCCTTCTCCACAGAGAGGTTATCAGTTTCCACTGTAATGGGCACTTTAGATTCCACAACCTCTATGCCCATGATTATCAATAAATTCTAGCCCCACAAGTGCCTCAAAGATTCACGAGTCCTGAAGTTGGAATCGGTAATTACATCATGGAATTATTACAAAATAACATCCCTTGTCGTAAGGAAAGAATCTAGCAGCAAGAAAAATCATTCTGTGGAAATATAATGAAAAAAAAACAAAAAAAAAACAAGGAAATTCATATTAAATACATTTGAAATTTCAAAACTAACTACCAGTTTTCTCGGAAATTAGCATATTCATTAAACAATCTGTCAGACCAGCAAGTCATGCTAAGCTTACAAAAAATAAATACTTAATGAGTAATTTCTTAATCATCGAAACTGAAAATAAGTTAATTAGTTTGACAGCAAGTGAAACAACTTTACAAAATAAGTACTTATCCAAACCTTTTGGGGAAAGCTTAACCAAACATGCTTCGCAGTTAGAAGATTTTAAAACTTTTCTACTTGTTTTTTTCTCTTCGATCACAATTTCAAACTCAACCAAGGAGTTCAAACTGTGCAATGCAACAAAGATTCACCTTTCCTAATTTTCATGAGCAAGTCCTTGAAAAATGCCTCGTATAGTCGTATTCATAAGCATAAGAAATAACAAAAATAAATAAAATAAAATCAACTCAACTCAACTCAACTCAACTCAACGAAAATAAAATCTTTTAACAGCAATTTATCCAAAAAAAAAAAACATGGACATGCAAATATATAGATCAGAATCCACCAACAAAAAGTCAAGCCATAATAGTTTTGTTGACGGAAATAACAGGAACCAAGGATTCAGGAGAAGGATAAAACTGAAAAAGGTAAAAAGAAAATATAAAGAGTAAAAAGAAAGGTGCAGAAAATTTGAGGGGTGTCAGGTGTGTATAAAAAGAAGAAAAAACAGCGTATACAGTATACTTACCGGCAATGGACAGTAAAACTTCGTCGGAGATTTTTAGGAGGAGACAAGTATCTCTTTTGACAGGACCCTATATATATATATATATATATATGAGGGGGTGGGTTACCATTGATGTCCGCTGTATTAGATTTGGCAAGATCATGGTGAGTTTGACAGTGGAAGAGTGGACCACAATAATCTCCTGCATTTACCAATTATTTATCTATTTTCTTTCTTGGAAAATGGAAATTAATTGCTAAAAATCTCCATATATTTTGATCAGATTGAGGATTGGATTATAATTAGGGTGTTTTTCACTCACATTATTTTGAAAGAATATATATTTTGAAATAACAGATTGATGGAAAATGTGTGATTGAAAATGAAGGAAAAATTATTGATGTGATGAAAAATATTATTTTATTAAAAAATATGTGATTAAAAATAAAAATATTAATGCGGCGCAAACACGAGCTTATTCATGAAACACGAGCCGTCTATGTTGGCCCTGTGGTCTGAATATTAATTTACGTGGAAATTACAAAAAATGTCACGTGATCATTTATAAAAATGTACAAAATTTATTCTTACAACATTTTTGACCAAAACATTTTTGTTAACAATTTATAATTTCACACTAAAGACAAAAATGCGTATACAATTAAAAATTTTGTTAACCAATAAAATTTTAACACATAATCTGTCCTACTTATTTTAAAAGTACATGTCAAATCACAATAAATACTATATTTTTCATTGACGGAGTATTAAATATCGAGAATTACATTTCAAATGTTAAAAACTTTATGAAATGTAGAGAACTCTCATATTCGAAATAAAATCTCCTTCTAGACAAATGAATTATCAAAATAAACATGATTTAAATATCGATAATAACTTTTAAAATGTCGAGAATGTCAATTTAGATATTTTTTTAGTTAACAAGCATGAAATTAGACATTTTTCGTAAATTTCCCTTAATTTATTAATGAGACATCGTACGAAATACTTGTTGGGTTTGTTGAGTGTGGCCGGTGGCGGTGGTCTGTTGGGAACACGTGATTGGATTGAAATTGCGGACTTATCTTCAACTGGGCACGTAAGCTCGATGATTACGATGACAACGTTTGCATTTTATAATCACATAAACGCCCTCGTTTTTGTTCTAAATTCTTAGTCTGGTACCTTTCATAGAAATTTGCATATATAATTAAATATTTGGATTACGTGTAATATAATTTTATTTAAGTATATGTGGTTGAAAAGAAGAGAACGAAAAATATATTTTTAAAAAAATGGGATCGAATAAGGGCTGAATGCGAATTTTTTGGTTTAAAATAATAAAAAACTTATTTTAATAAATTTAAGTTATATATGAGAATTTTTAAATAATAATAATAATTTTAAGTGTTACCAAAATATTTTTTTATCTAATTTACTACTGTTTTACAAATTGATAAATCGATAACGTAAATTCTGAAATTTTCATATATAATTAAATATTTAAAATACTGCGATTTCAATGTTCAAATGTAACATTTCAAAAAGGCTCGATTACCAAAACTACTAAAATAATGTGCACTTAATTAAACATAAAAAACCCTTTTGAGAATAAAATTTGCCATAAATGCTTATTAAAAATTTTACTTCGCAACCATGAGCATCTACCCGTTCAATCTTCCATGCGTCAAGCACGACCCGCTCTAATATGAAATTGTTGTAAAAGTGAGTATCTTGAAAATACACGGTAAAAATACGTGCAAATTCTTATTTAACAGGATATAAATATCAAACGATATAACATACCGATATTTTTAGATTTAGAACAAATGGTCGCGATATCAGATACTTCAAGAAATTTCTTTAAAGTTCTTATGTCGTGTATGATTTACCCATTTGACCTAATGATCCATCCGATGGATTTACATCAAAATCGGCCCAAAGACTTTAGAGTATTTCGTGTCAAAATTATATAACCACCTAAAAATTAAGAATTTATCACTTTACAATTGTATTCTTACCTTAAGTTGATATCAAATAAATATGAAAATGTGATTGTAAAATAACAGTGAAGGAAATTGTTTTCAACAGTGTGCGTGTGTAAATTTGTAGGAAGTGAAGTCTGTCCGTTATATAGCCCCCGTTTGACACCCATTAATTTCTCTTTCTCATTCTCATTTTTCATTTCAACCACACATTCTCCTAATAAAATAATATTATACTTTTTCACCACACATTCTTACATCAATCACTATTCCAAAAATTCTTTTATACTCAAAATGGATTTCAAACAGGGGCATATTAAGGGTGTGTTTGACCACATTATTTTGGAAGAATGTACTTTAGAATAATAGATTGATAGAGAATGTGTGGTTGAAAAAGAAGGAAAAGTTATTGATGTGATGAAAAATATTATTTTATTGTAAAATGTGTGGTTGAAAATGAATAGAATAATGAGAATGAAAAAAATAATGTGGATCAAACATGAGTTAAAAAAAAAAAACTCTTATATATAATTCTGACACATAACTCCAAGTCAACGAAACGACATTTCAGGCTTACTAATTTAAATTTCAAACTAGGTAAATTAATAATTTATGAGATTAATTAAATTAATTATTATCAAAATTTAATGAATTAATTGTGTTTAATTTATAAAATTATAATGTCTTTTTTCAAATTTCAATTCCCCCAATAGGGAGCCGCCACTTGATTAGTAGGTAAAAGATTATGTAAAATATTTTGTACACCTAGACTAATCCTTCCAAGTAACCGTACATGAATTGAAAATAAAGATTCTTTTTTATTATTTTATTATGTTTTTATTAATAAAATATAGGATTTAGATTACTTTTATTTTTATCAAAATAACCCGAATATAAATAGTTCGAAACTATTCCTTCTTGGCTCATTTATGTGATTTATGTTAGTTAAACTTATCACGTTAACCTTTGAATTTACACGTGTTAACTTATAAAAAAAAATAATAATAATAATAATAAAATATCTTCAATAATACCAACGACTTCTTCACAGCCATCAGCAATAAAGCACCAATACAACAATATTGACTTATTGAGACATTGTCTAAGGTGGTAGTCCACTACATTGACTATGAATAAATGTGAAAAAAAAAATGTAAAAATTGTAAAAACATTGAGGGTCAAGTGTAAATATGTAATCCAGTCAGGTGTTTGAGCCACATTAATTTTTTCATTCTCATTATTCTACTCATTTTCAACCACACATTTTTCAATAAAATAATATTTTACATCATATCAATAATTTTTCCTTCATTTTCAACCACATATTCCTCATCACATTAACAGTAAAAATGCATTCTTAGTTTCTTACTCTCACAATGTGCACAAAACAAGTTCGTCTGTTGTAGTAGGTACATGCGCACACCAACCATATTAATAAATAATTGAGAAGTCGATGACATTACTACCCGGGGGATTGGAATGTCCTTTTCATCATAAAATTCGAGACAAAATTGACAATTGACAATATTACATATTAATTAAATTAAATATTATAAATATTTGTTCATTTTTATTATGTTTATATTCTTAACTTTCATTCATCGTCATTTTTGTCCAAAAATATTATTAACCGTGTGCTTTAAAATGATGATCAAATATTTAATCATATTTTTGCATTATTATTTGTTTTGCTAATTTAAAATACAATTAGAAAATAAGCGTTTTTTCCCTATTTTAAAGAAAATTTTAGAGAGAAATCGTAATTACGTCTATTTTATGTTTATTTGAGAATAAGAATGCGATTAAAAAATGATTTGAGACATAAATGTGGTCATGTGAAAATATTATAAATATTTCATGAATTACATATAGCATGGTTTACTCAAAACAATTTCACCTTGAATTATAATTGAATTGAACTGATTAATTTGAAGCTATTTCCAGTTTAAATGTATTTGATTTTGAATTCTAGGTGTATTTGATTGACTTTTTTTTTTTTTT
>CAIGRR010349406.1:0-11043 GCA_903798365.1 Fraxinus sp. 1973-6204 | reverse complement strand
TAGATTAAGAGAATCAAATCTTGTAAGACAATTGCTGGTGTTTCTTGGTATAATAAAATTCTCCTCTTCCACAATATTTTTGGTTGTTGTGTGATCCATTAAAACTTCATATTGCTTATACTCTTCTTCTTTAATTATTTGGGCGGTTTTTACAACAAATTGGTATCATAGTGTTCTTGATATCGGGTTGATTCCTAACAATTAGGATGACTCAAAGTTCTTTCTGTGGAGTGTAGATTCAGGAACTACATGAGAAAATGCTCAAGTGAGAGCTACCTTACAGTGGAGAAACACGGGACAGTAAGCCTACGCTCATTAGAATCGCTGGAAAGCTTAGCAGAAGCCGACTGGAAATCAATCAATCCACCCAAGAAGCAGAACCATCGCGAATTCAGATTTTGGATGTCTCGCAGTACAGGAAAATGCCTTACTGTTTTTGGAGGAAAGACAGAGAAACGCAGTGTGGGCGTTTCTGACTGCAAGTTTGATGGATCAAATCCATACCAGCTATTTGCATTTCGGTTTCATTTCCACAAAGCCTTCTGTTGTTGCGGCCAATACAATGAATAATTTCTCCACAAGCCTCGAAGTACTGATCAAGTCAATGTTTAGACAGTTTTCAGAATTTGATATGGTGACATTCTAATCAGTTTAAAATAAAATCTGTGAATCAAAGAAGGATATGATGACTCTAAATGTTTGGTTTTCTCGTCCAGGAAACTAAAACGTTCTTTTCTACATTTATTGCATGAGAAATTAAAATCTTTACCTTTAATAGTTCTACTGAAAACGTTATTTTCCTTTGCTACTGAAGTGAACTTACAATGATTCTCATACACTTTCTTTAAAGTTTTGATGCACGCGCCTCGTATGATTCTATTATTTCCTGTCTACAAACCTAGGTCCTCCACTTTTTCCTTTCCTCAATGTCAACCTTCAAATGGCGTTTTTTTCCCTGAAAACACTGCTTGATCGTCATTTGTACGATACTAAAATTTCTTTCAAATGCAAGTTAGAGCCAGTTCTCCATTATCCATTTCTTGCCTATTCGTTTGGTTCTTGAAAGGCCTTTTCCAATCTCCTAGCTTATTAGCTTTCATGGCACATTCAACAAGTGCATTCACTACAAGAGGTAGACACTATCAACCCGACTCTGAGAAACCATGAACCAATGCTGCTTATATAGGGACAACACGACGACAAAATTTGATGTCAATTGTCAAATGATATCTAACTACCACTTGTTGGACAAAAAGATCTCTCAAAGCTTCAAAATTGATAAATAGTAAAACCAGTTTTCTAGATAAAACTCTGGTAACCAGTGGGTGTACTAAGGAAACAACTGAAAACAAAACTAGCTCAATTTTAACAAGGTTACTTTCAGTCATCGCCTCATCATCATCAGCCCCTGCTGCAGCATTAATAGCATTCAAGTGCTTGATCAACTTGGCCTTCCTCTCTTCATAAGTGAGCTTCTTCAAGTTCAAGTTGTACCTGAGCACAAAACAGAATCCAAGATTAAACAAGCATCCAGAATAACATCTCCAAGAATGCAATTCAAGAGAAAGTGATTTGCTTTCAATAAACAAGCCAACTGCTATTTATTACCAAAAAAAAAAAAAAACGAAACAGCTTATGCAAAATCATATTTTTGGTTAAATACAGTGGAAAGTACAGGAAAAATTGAGCTTCTGAATAAAACTGAGAATGTGATTTTTAACTTTAGCCATAAAAAATCCAAACAAGAATAAACCAGGGAGAATATATGAATATGCTCACAATTATGTAAAGCCAAGACCATAATTGGAATTATATGCAGTAAAAAGTACTGGGACACTAGCGTCTAGAGCATCTTAATACATATGAAAACGTAGTCTCTTGAGCCAGAAAAAAATATCCAAACAAGAAAAAACCAGGTAAAATTTTTTTTAATACAATCAGATATATGTAAAGCCAACATTGTCATTGCAAGCATTCGAAAGTAGAACAATATAACCACAACTTAAGAGTTTGTTCCGATTGCCAAAAAGAAATAAAAAAAATTTGAAAAAAAAAAAATAACCATATCGAATACCATTCGTTTGGCTTTGTTTTGCATGGAAATTGTCAATAAAAGTGAAATATTTTTTTACCATTGTATCTAGAATTATTTTTAATTGCCCAAAAAATAAAAAATAAATTGGAAAATATTTACCCACCAAAACATCACAAATTTACTTTCCTCAAAAATGTGGAAATTTTGAAAAGTTGGAAAACATTTTCTCGAGAAAATTTTGCCTATCAAACACTACAAAAATTAGAAAATGGAAAATTCTGCATATCAAACGGAGCCCTACTTTTTCTTAAACAATAACATCGATAAAAAAGAGAAAAAAATTACTTAAAATATAAAGAGAATATAAACACGTGTTAGAGCAAAAGAATTTACAAATTCCAAATAAAACTATAGGCAACACCGCTTCAGGTTTTCACCCACAAAGAACGTTGAAGACGAAAGCTGAGGACACCCGACCTGCCTAAACATGGTTAATTTCGTGAACTCAACACCCCAATCCACATTCGTCCCTTCTCTGTAGCTGTATATAATCGCGGAATTTATTACGGATCTAAGTAGGAAGGTACCCTTCTTTCCCTTTCCTCTTTTACTTCATTTTAATTTGTGTTTGCGCATTTATATGTATATACATAGGAATTTTATCATGTTTACGTTACCTAATATTAATTTGTTTCAATGGTTGAAAATCCCACCTTATGTGATTCTGAACGAGTAGAAAATACTGAAGCTTTAAGAGGAAAGATTAACTTTGAATTAACTGAAATGATTTGATTTTTATTTTTATTTTTTCCTGGGGTGGGTATACCATTTCTTTTGTTTCTGTTAATATTTTTCTGAAAATTGTAGGATGTGTTGTGTGAGAAATTTATAATTTCATTTACAGGTAACATGCATTCCAAGAATTTATTTTTCTGTAGTTAGTTTTGTATAACATTAATATTTTTCTGCAGTGGTAATTCTTAATGTAGGTTTGAAGTTTTGAATAGATATACAAATATTAAAGTTTATTATTTCAGCAGAGTGCAAAAGCTCAAATGCAGAAAGGTATAAATTTCTTAGACTGCCTTGACGTTGACTTGGGCTTGAGTATCTTGACGCGCTTGGATAATCCAGCTGATCTGATCCGTGCTAGTGTCGTCTCACGGTCTTGGCACCATTTTGGTGAGCTGCAAAAGTTGAATAAGTTTAGCTTGTTATTGATGATTGTTGTTAATATTTATGATGCATCGCCTTAGTATATATTATTGGCACGATCCATCTTGTTTGCAATTATTTTAATTAGCCACGGTAGTTGGATTTTTCTGCTATATTGGGACACACTTGAATTTCACCATATCGCATTGTTCGTTATGTGATGTTTTGTTTATTTATTAGAATTTTTTTGTTGCTCTCAGATTCTTTTCAAATGCACATCATAATTGTCACATTGCTCTATGCGCTTGATTCAGTATGCTTGGGCATGTGTTCTCTCTTTGATCTGCCTAAACTTGTAATAAAAGCAGGGGGTGGGGTCTTGGGAATACACAATAGCAAATGAAACCCAAAGCACTCTAGCTGTTTTATACTGTCATCATCCAGCGATTACCTGTGACCAGGGTCCAATGAAATGTCAGTTTATATTTCCTACTGAGGGCCTTGCCGGAAAAAAATGTTCCCATCCAAACACCATTCCGAGGACATCTCATCAACAGTATCAGACAGCCTGATCAATCCAGTCCTAACCGGCTCAGACACCAATCTTTGCTCACTGCAGCAAGACCGTATGGGTGGCAAGCTCATACCTACAACCGGCCCAGACTAGGATGGAGTGGATCGAAATGCGGCTGGGAGAATTAGGTTTTCGAAACAGCATTCCTCAGTGGTGCTGAGTCAGTTCATATTCTTTTGGCAGAGTTGTGGGACTGTAGATGGATAGAGAAATGATTAGCTTCTCAGAAGACATAATTAGCATAGGCAGAGTAGGGAGCACACTTTATGTATCTTTGGTGAGCACGGTCCTTTGCGGAACCGAGAAATCCACTATAATTTTCATGTCTCTCTAGAATATGATGGTTTGCATCATTACTACTGATCTTTTATTATGGAGAGGTGGTTGGAGTGGCCGTAATGCTCTGCAAATCAAATTCGTTTGACAATGACGAGAAACTTAGGTTGGTTTTGGCAAAGCTGACAACGATAATTACAATGATAATATGCAACATTGAAAGAGCACGGCAGTATCCAGGGTTGGGCATTTTTCCCTCGTTTCTTGGGTCAATCTTTTTCTTTGTCTCGCCCATAAGCCCCGCTTACGAATGCCCACCTGACCTCATTTGTGCAGGTCTTTAGTGTTTTTGTCATCCCTACCTGTACTTTCAATGGATGGAACAGATAATTCTGTCCGAGCTAACTTCCCCCTATTTATGTTTTCATGTATCCATGATCATTCAGTTTTGACATAATTGACTACAATAGACCGTTGCTATCTTCTACAACCGTTTGTAATCAATTATAAAAAATGATAATGCCCTTGTATACGTAAATGTGGTTATCTTTATAATCATTTTTCCGTGTCTTAATCCTAGGTCTTTAACATAAGGTTTGGTGCCTATTTCCATTTCATTTCATGAAAGAGAAATATTAAATAGTGTCTGAGCAAATGATAATGTCAATTCTATTGCAGTGATTGCAAACAGACTTTCTAAACAGCTGTGTCTGAGAATGTTTCCTCATATTTCCGATCTTGATCAAATAGTTGGACCAAATAATGGAACAATATCAGTGGATGTAGAATCTAGCGATCCCATGGGATGGAAGATTCTTCAAAGGGATCATAATGTTTATGCTTCTCTAGTTCTGGCCCTTGTAAAGTCTAAAGATAATCCAAAGGATTGCATAGCGTGTGTAATTGGTGCTTCCAGCACAGATCGTGATCCAGAGGAAAGCATAGTTAATACACTTTTTCCAATCGACAGATATATGTGGGGAGGTTCATACTGGTCAAGTAAAGGGCAGAGTAACCCTGATGTGCCTGAAACATTAATATACAAATTAACTGCCGATGTTTGTGTTGTTACTGAAATTGATATACGACCTTTCAAAGGTGATTGCTCAGCTTTCTTAAATTTTAATCTCTTCCTTCTTTATTGATTTTTCTTTTTATCATTTTTTTTTATGTTCATGTCATGTTTAGAAACTATTAGGTGCTCGTCATTACCTGTCTTTTGCATTACCCTACAGTGTATTGGGAGCCTGGAAGTCCTGTGTACTCGGCAAAGGCTGTGCGATTTCGAATGGGTCATCTCAAATCCCCAAGGAAGAATGGGATTGAGTTCTGGCATTTACCATTGCAACCACCTGCCGAAGACAAGTTTCTATGGTCATACACTTCACCAGAGTTCCCTATGACACAGGTGACCTTTTGAAGTAGATATATGCGGATTTTAGGTAATTTTGCTCGTGTTATATTTTATTTTTTCTTTTCACTCTCATTGGGTCTGCATATTAGTTTCTGTCGGGGTGACAATCAACTTAAAACCGTCACATCTTATGACATGAGTCCTTATAAACAACTCATCGAGGGCATTGAACCAAATTGAGCGGTGGAAAAGGATTCATGTGGCTATTTTCAAATTTGTTGGGAATTAGACTTTAGTTATTGTTGTTTGGGTTGACTTCCCCAGGGAAAATGATGTTGGATGTTTAACCATTGGCATGTTATATTGTTACTCAAAAGGAATTGCTAAGAACTTTGATAATCCGTAGTTGGCCAGGACCTTGTGATTTTCTAATGTAAGTCCAAGTATTTGTTTTGACATTCTTGTATGGATGAAGATTACTTCTGTCACAGATTTTATTGTTTATGCTTAACTTAATAATCCTACTTAACATGTAATTTGATTTTTTTTTTTTTTTTTTCAACTTTTTCTTCATGGTGACCATTTCCTTAACTTTGGATGCATTAAGAGAGAAGCCATAGTTTATTGCTTATTCTACGCGACTCATGCTCGAATAGCTCTTCCTCTGCAAACAGGAAAATCACCTGCAGAAATTCAAGTTACCAGAACCTGTTCTTTGCATTGGTGGATGTTTGCAGATCGAACTGTTGGGGAGGGCTCAGAGAGAAGAAATCGATGGATTATTCTATATATGGTGAGTCCCCATCATCTAGTCCATTTTTTTTTTCTCTTTTATCAGAATTTGGATTTATTAATTGTTAAGATTTTGTTCATTAAGATATCTACTGATTATTCTTCTTCTTTCCAAGATCGTGATAAAGCAGTAGTTATAGAGATAAATGCTTGGTGAATTTGCACAGGGAGGGAGAGAGAAGAGGAGGGGGAGGGGGGGGACGCATAAATATACATGCCTGAGTTGCAAAATCTGTTTCTAATTGGTCTTCAAAGAATATGGATAAGTGCTCATGTTTATGTACATGTTATAATATAATGAAATTGGAGGCTACCATTGGATCTAATTGCTATATCATTTGCATGCTGCAGCGTGTGTTATGTTCGGGTTCTGGGACGTCCCCTGAGTCCTGGATTCGAACTACAGGCCTTCAAAAAATCTGGACTGTTGCAACTGAAATATAATCCCGAGGCTTTCAGTTATATTCTGAAAAGGTTTTCTCATGAGGAGACAGATACAGTTGAACCAGAAGAAGAGACACCGTGGGAGCACGTCTGTCAACTGGAGAATTTGTCGCAGATACAGATTATCCCTGATCATCCATTTCTATGGAATGATGAGGATAATTAGTTGGATGAATATCTCATTCTGCAATAGAGTTACATCTGTATTGACTGGATAAATACCCATGTAACTTGACAAAATATCGATGCTCTTCCATGATATTTTCAGTCGGGGGTTAATCTACTAACGCATTTCACTCAGTACGTGCTGATGTGCTTGGTAGCAATTTGGGTTGAGAAAACTACTTTCCATTATATGTACCCAGAAATTGTGAATAAGCATTGCTTGTGCTTGAGATTTGAGTGCTTCTCACTTAAAAAAAAAGCTGGGAATCATTTAATTTTTTTTACAGGAAAAAAATCGAAACATGAGCTAGGAATGAGCTCAAATTTGAGACAGTTGCACATATGGTCCAAAAACCTGGACTAGACGCAAAGCACTGGAACGGAAAGGCACCTATGTGGACATTAATTATGCAAATATCAGTATGTGATGCAGATTTACTCGTCTTTGCATGTCAATAAATAAACAGCAGCCTGGTCATTGTTTAAGTTTAACACGAGACCTAAAATGGGATACTGCATTTATAACCTAGCAAACACAATGACAAATGACACATGGGGTATTCTTTGAAATCATACAACTTGCAGTATAAATAGTTATTGTTCCAGCGACACTATGGCTTGAAGAGCCCTCGTTCATGGTGCCTTTGCCTTCTGTCGTGATGGAAGCAACTGTCAAACACAAATAAATCATTTTCATTAGCAAACAACCATAAATTTAGCAAGGTAGATATTGAAACCATCCCATACAATATGCAATCCCAATAACACGAAGCCTCAACTTTTCTACATTAAAATAGACTAACTGTTTGATAAGTAACAACTAGTTCTCAATGCCCCAGGCCCTTGGTCATGTGCGCTCTTTAATCTTGGTGAACAATTGACTTAAATCAGCATGTGTAGTTTTCCCAATCCTTCAAGACTCATAAAAGAACTTTCTATGTCCATATTCAAAGCTTTTGCGCAAGAAAATGATGTTCTCTTAGTGATTGTTGACATGTAAGTATTAATGCTGCAATGTGATAAATATAAAGTGGAAAACACTACGAGTCATTCGGCAAAGAAGGACATACCTGGTAGCAAGAGATGACAGAGCTAGCAAATCCGAAGGCACCTGTTACACGCGGATTGACTTTCTTGGGTGCCAGTTGAAGCAAGCCAACTGCAACCACTATATCTATGGCTGATTTAACCAGGGCTAAAGATCTCTCGTTTGATTTTTGCAGCTTACTGCGATATTGCTCATTCTGTAATAAAGAACAAAAGAAGAGGCAGATGCACAAAAGGGAATGTCTCATCAACAAGAAATTAAGGTTAAAAATGGTCAGATTAGTTTAGCAGGTGTCAAAACAAGCAAACCTTATATTTATTAGTATTCTTAAGTTCCTTCTCTAACTTCTTCATTGATGCTGAGAGCCTTCCAATTTCCCCGATCTGAAGTGAAAAATAAGAAATCACAGATAACATATCCCTTGTTTTATGAATTGATTAATATCAACATCACATTAAAGACAAAAAACTGGAGTAGAAAGACTGGCAACCTACCTCAACCAGGGTGGTACAGATTGAAGAACCCATCCAACAGAAAAGAGATATCCTTCCAATTAGTTCTGTACGTTCTTTGTTCTGCATAAGAAAAATATAAAGACACGTCCCTTATTCATCTATTATAAAGTTCAATTTCCCAACTGTCAGACCCAAGAAGAGAAGTCCCGGCTATACCTTATATATGCCTGTCTTGCCAAGCCACACAATTTGATCCAGAAACAAGAAAGTGGACAGCAGAGCATTTTTAGACTGGAAAAATACCAATAATGGATGTTAGATGTAACAACATATTAGGTCAAAACCATGCTTCAGGACTTGATACCTTTCCCAACAAAACCAGCGGAAGTGGAGTTCCAGGAGCAGTTGGACTAATAAGTGCATGAAGATCATTGACAAACTGTAACATTAAGGAATAGTAGAGTTCGGTCAAGAACATATAAGAGGACACAAATACATGTGAAAACAGCCATTTGGAGTAAAAGGAAAAAAATAAATGGCCTGAATACTATATAAGTATGAAAATCACAATAAGTGTTAAAATATGCAATACCTTGAACAAGCGGAAAACTTTACGAGCCAAACTAGTTGATTTGTCAACATTTTGGGCTGTGCCAGGCTCTCCATTACTCAAGAATTTTGAACCATACTGGATTGCCCTGCATATCTTGTCCCTGGCTTCAGCTTTGTTCAAATACAAAACCACAAGAGCAAGCTCTGTTCTGGCGACGTCCAGTGAACTCATATTTTATCGTTAACCTGAAAAGTCAAGATATCAACTGATTCAATTCATGCAAGCAAATAATACGCCCAGGACCCAGGCACACAATGCGTGTTACATCAAGTGCATGATATGCGTGAATAATGTTTAATCATTGTTATCAGATGCCAACTTCTAAATAATGTTAGTCAGGATAATGTAATGCCCTTATAATTGAGTTCCTTTTCACACTTACGGTTATGGAGAGCTTAACTTATTTACATTAAGGCCTTTAAAACTGAAATTAGAAAGTGAGGCAATTTTTCACTATGCAAATTGATAGAAGGCCATTTAGAAAACTTCACCATAAATATTAGGGGATTTCTGTTTTCCTTTTTCTTTCATGATTCTTTATTTGGTTTTTGTCACTTTTTTTTTTTTGGGGTGGGGGTGGGTGGGTTGAGGAGCCTTATGATCTAGTAGTCAATTATCGATCTACCATAGGAAGAGAAGTCACAGACCAAAAGTGTGAAGAAAAACAAGAGAGATCAAAACCGAAACAGTCATCAACTTACAAAGAGCAGACAAAACAAGATTACATTGCTTACTTGCAGTGTTCATAGCACGTCGAACTCTCAATATCTAAGAAGGTTACACATGGAGCCCAAGAGTTTATGGTAGGCTATGCAGTGCCATCTACTCAATATTAAGCAATCATTCAGATTCAATCACAAACAACTGTTTTTTTTTTTCTCTCATAGTTTGGCCTCTCGTCTAACTAGAAAGCGCATCAAAATTTATCAGCCAATTGGAGTTCAAAGACTTCATGTCATATTTACATACGGTGTCCTAACAAGTCTGATATGCATAATCTTACGTGCTAATATAATAATTTCATAATTAATCCCTTCCAGTTAACAATTATTCAGCCAATCAATTCTATAATATTTGAACCAGCTATTAAAAGCTCAAATAGCACTACAAGATGTAAAATAACGTTTACACAAGCTACGGCTATAATTTTTCATAATCTAATTGACATCTGATTATAATTCATCACCTATCCCGACTCCGTGGATGCATAACTGTTTCTTTCCGCCCATTTTTTCTTTACAAGAATTAAGCGAAGGTCACGACTCACGAGAGATTCCAACAAGCAAGCCAAGCACAAAACAACAAAGAATAATCACGTTCAACTAAAAGACCTCATCCTTTTCCCATTCCAAACATAAAAACGAAGAAACCAAAAATAGTAATCAAGGATAAAAATGACTAGAAAAGCCATAATTGAATGCACCTGGACTGGAAGGTAAAGATCAGTAATAATCCAAATAGATTAGGGATATACACACGTATATACAAGCGTATGAATGTGTACAAACAAGAGAGTTAGTTATTACCGGGGATTGTGCCGAGCCTTTTGTCTCGAAATTCACAATTTCTCTCCCTCAACTCTCCAGTTCGATGATTAGATTGAGGCTTGACTGATAAAGCCGTCTTTGGTCCTCTCTTTTCTAATTTCTATTTTTTTCTTTTTTATTTTCCTTCCAAAAAGGTTGAAATATCAAATAATAGTGAATTGGGTGGGGGATATTTGGTTGGAAACTTGGAATAAATAAAATATTAAATTTCCAAATGGATAAAGATTTGGAGCCTCTTTCGAAGTTTCATAGCTTCCACAAAATTAGAAAAATAAATAATTGAAATTTCATAGGCATATTCACGTAGAACATATGACTGAATGGTTTGAACAAAGATTGAGCCGCATTATTTTGAAATAATGTATTTTAGAATTGTAGATTGATAAAGAATGTGTGGTTGAAAAAAAAAAGTTATTGATGTAATGAAAAATATTATTTTATTGAAGAATGTGTGGCTGAAAATGAGTAGAAGAATGAGAATGAAAAAAATAATGTGTACCAAACAGGGGCTAAATAAGTAATCTACTCAAACAGGGAAACACAAACCTGGGAAAATAAATAGACAGACGTGGCGATTTATGATTC
>CAIGRR010349394.1:0-10946 GCA_903798365.1 Fraxinus sp. 1973-6204 | reverse complement strand
TAGAATTCAAAGATAATTTTCTTCTATCTTCCTCATCATATTCTTCTCTAGATTTTGAAACAATTTGGTCCGGTTTACCAACCTCTTTAATGGTCTTTTTAGGCACATAGGGACCAAATTCAATAACTTCCCAAACATTATAATCTATATATTGAACATAAATTATCATCCTAACTTTCCAATAATTATAATGTGTTCCATCAAAAAAGGTAGATGGTTTGTAGAATGTCACTCAATATTTTGAAGATAGTGGTTAGCCATTACTCAAGATTGTGAGATTTTTTAAATAATGAGCACATCGTTTTGTTACCAATTGAAAGCACAAGAATAACTAACCAAGAGAGGAGTGAATTGATTATTAAAACTTTTTTGAAAAGTTTAAACAAGCTATGAATAAATAAATCAATCAAGTAATATGCACAAATACAAAAAGCGATAAATAAAGGGAAGAGATTGTACAAACGATACAATTGTAGAGGTTCGATCCAAAACAATGATCTACACCTCTGTTATCAAGCTCACCATTACGAGCAATTTTTTTCACTAAACTTGATTGACTTATGACGCAATCCAATCCTTGCAACGCTTTCTGTGACTTACAAACAAGAAGCACTGATTCTTATACAATATTGAGCTTTTGGGGACCTCAATACGATCCAACTATTGAGCAATGAATGAAATTCACTTGTTAGGTGAGAAAAACTTTGATGAGAAAGATTTTTTCAACAATTTGATTCAATCAAAAGTTTTTCAGAGTAAATGATTTGATAAAAACAAACAAGATGTAAGATCAAATATAATTTACTAAGGAATGTCTCACTTAAATGCTCTTGAAAGTGTTGTAATGTGTAAAAAGTAAATGAATTTATAGAGTTCAGTGAGCAAAATTATCTGTGAAATCGGACAAGCAATCAAACATTCGCATGCTGAACTGTTATGCATCAAAAACCAAAACGATAAAAAAAAGTGACATTTAGACGAGTCGACGTCCGTTTGAAGTATTGAACCATCTGGTTGGGTGAAAGCGTCATCCTCTCTTTTTGACCTGAAGAATGTTTTCTACTTATGTTTCAAGAAAATTGATATTTATAAAGTGTGATCTAAATTTAAATATCAATTTGAAATTAAGCTTTGAATAATGATTTTTATGCAAGTGCTTTTATGGAGAAAAAAAATTGTTCATAAAAAATTGTTTGTTGAGCTTTTAATAGTTCATTGCTAAAGATTGAAGTATTATACATTTACACACGAATGCAAACATCTAGTCTAATATCTTCCTTTAATGTTTGACTATTGAAGCTCTTTGTCTCGAATGCTTGACTTCCATCTCAATTTTGAATGTACGTCCGATTTGTAATGCAAATCTTTTGATAGTACCTTTTTGTCCTCAATTGATCAATTTTGCAACAATAGTTTTGAAGACTTAAATTCAATTGTTAGAAATAAAATGAATTTGTTTGTTATGATCAAAACATTAAGGATAAATGTTGCACATGTCAATTTTTCCTTTTTATTATGACAAACAAGATGATTTCAAAGTGGTATCAAACAATTGATAAGGAATTTAAATCTTAGATATCTCATATAATTCATATATTCCAACTATCTTTTACAAGCCAATAACCATTTCAAGCATATTCATTAATCTATCACATTTCTATCAATTATACTTTTTTTACCAAGCATATGCATGCATATCATCTCATATGTTTTCTCCCTCTTGGAATAAGAAAAAAAATATTTAGAAAGAGGGGAGTATGAAGTAATCATGTAAGAGCAAAAACATCCAAAGAAAATAATTGCAAGAAAATTTCCCCTTAACTGAACACAAGAAGCCAATCAATTAGAGTTTAATATAGAGCATATCGCATCCATAGGCATAACAAAAACATGAGGCTACAAGAGTTAATAGGATGAAGAGGTAGTAGCATAAGTGTATCCAAAATACATAAGTATATAATGTAAATCATTGATAAGGCTCCGAGGGAGGCAGTGGTCGAAAGTGAGCATAGAAATGAGCATAAAAAGCATTTTGTAGAACTTGCATTGTCTTTGTTGAGCGTTGTAGTGAGCATAAAAGGTATCTTGCTAAGCTTGTATTGCATCTTGTTGAACTTGCAATCGGTGAACTCTTGTTCCTCATAGGAAAACTTGGAAACTTTTGTATGGCTTATACAGTGAAAGTTAACGAAAACTGAGTTAGGGTTACTAGGGATAACCAGTAGTGTTTGGAAGGTGAGAGATCTAGATCCTATTAGATTTGGTCCTAAGCTTACACGTATGCGTGCCATCATCACCGTCCAGTGGTTCAAATCAAATAGGATTGGCTCGACTTGACTTGATACAGTACGACAGGGAATGACACGAACATGATACGAGCATGAGCATCGGCACAACCTAGGGTCCGTGTCTGAGTCCGAGTCTAGTCCAATTTGGCTCATGTGTTGGTAAGGGTAGGTCATTGTCTTACTTATATATTTTTTTAACAACATTTGTTTAAAATTTCGGGCTATAATATAATTAATCAAATTCTTGAGTACTTACTAAAATTATTTTTAACGTTAATTGAAATTCAAACCGTTGACTTGTTTCCACAAAATTTTCTGTCAATGATTATATGGGTACATTTGTGATCAACGTCTATTTGTGTTGTAACAGATGTCTGTTCATCGGCGTAACAAAAATCTATTAACCGACTTAATAGATGCATAATTTCAATATGAACGAACCTCTGTTTATTTTTTAAAAGATTTCTGAACAATCACCACCATTATGAAAAGGCTTGTAGAGTGCTCGAATGCCCACGAATGAGTTTATAAATAGCATATTTTGATGTGAGAAAATTTACACTATTTTCATTGCAAATACTCTTGCTCTGAATCCCACTTCTCTCTCTAATTCTAATTTTAACTTTCAAGTGCTAAAACATGTAATGAGTTCATTGGAACTCCTATTGATTGTTGTGCTTTTTCCATAGGAGACAAATTTATTCATCTTGGGAAACTATTGTTGATTGTCTTTAGCACCGTACAACGGAAAAAAATTCATCTTAAGGATACATCATGAAGTCAGTGGACTCAAATTAATATTTTGATCATATTGATCATACTGTTACGCTATTCAAATTCATTCCGATAATCATTCCCACATAGAATTTGTTTATTTCTAATTTACTATTTCTACTTCAATTTGACGAAAAAACTATAGTTTGTTGATTGTTGATCTAAATTATACTATCTAACTTGATGGTATTGGAATACATGCAATAATTAGATTTAAGTTTTTAAGTATGAAGGTGATATTAGGACACACAACTTCATTTATCGATCACCTCTAATTTTTTAATCAAGATTCTTAACTTGTTGTCGTGTTCGATCAATTCTTCTAATATATTCAATTTACCTCTCTTGTATTCAAATTGATTTTATTTAACTAAGTCAAATTCATATCTCTATGTTAATTAGGATACATGTTAGATATCTAAGAACTCATGTACCGACCGCATTAACTATAGAATATATCTCTATGTTTTTATACTAGTTGTCGGATTTTACTATGCGGTTTAAACATATAACTCACCTCTCGACTGCTATAGGAGGATCCTTGAAATACTGGCCAAGTAATTTAAAGCATTTACAACCATAGATAAAATTAATACATATAAAATTGAGAACTCAAATTTTGAAAATTGAATTAAATGGTCTCAATAAACTACATTGTTCACCCTGACAAAAAGTTTAGCTATCCATTGAAGTGAGATGTAGAGAATTGGATGAATATTATACCAAGATTGTCTTCTTTCCCTAAATTTTACTTCCAAACCCTATTCTTGATTTCTTGTTCGTGCTTTTTTCAATGTGTTTTTTTCTATAATTCTCAAAAGTATGGGACTCCTTTCTCCTCTAGATTTTGTCTTTATATAGTATCACACTATATAAAATCGAAAAAGAATAAATTAAAATAAATCGCAAAAATCGCCTAAATAGAACTACCCTCAGGTTGGCCACGAGTTTGCTGCATACCTGCTATTTACCCATGGCATACTGAAAGTTCTAGCAACTGCGGGTCGGTCGCTGGTTTGCAAAATCGTAACTGCCCCTCGCCTGTAATTTTCAATTTTATAGAATAGTCCTTTAACTTTTCAAAACTTCAAATTTGGACCCTTAACTTTTCAATTGTCAGCTTTTCGTCCTTAATCCCATGAATCTCATCTAATTACTCCAACACTTCTTCCAATTGATTGGTTTCTCAAAATCAACATTCTTTGCACCAATTGCGCTTAATCTCGATTTTCACATACAAAACATGTAATTTCACATAATTGGGTAGAAATTCGGTCATATAAATCATAATTTATCAAGATTAAAAGCATAAATAAGTCTTTAAAACACACTTATCAAATACCCCTAAACTTAAACTCTTGTTCATCCCGAGCAAAATTATCTACTCAACACATGCAAACAACAATTAACAATTTAAAAAGCCTTTCGTATTTGCCTCAGACTTTGAAACTACTCAAGTAATTCACAAAAAGCTTCTGAGGTTTGCTATCAAAACATAATTTACCTTATCCAATGCTCGAACAATGTGTGTATGTGCATAATCAATTCAATGACATGCTTTTTCGAGTTGATCCAATCTCAACCCTCAATGGTCATTTATTCTCTCTTATCTCTTGAGATGTACCCGAGGTGTTCATTATAAGGTTGTTTTCACACTACTCTTAAATTTTTCGCTCAAGTTTGGTTGTGATTTTACCAATGAAGGTCTACCTCTATATATGATGATTCTCTTTAAGATTGAATGTCTCAATGTCCAAGCTTCACCTAAGATAATAACTTCATTAGAAATCTAACTCTCAACTATGTACCCAAAGCTTAGCCGAGCAGAAACAATACTTATAGTTATTTTATCAACACACTTTGGTGTGTTTTATTTTATTTCTCATAGTATCCATTCTTCTACTTTTGGGATCTTTCTTTTGGTTATTGAGGGTAGTTTTCACTCTACATTGTGCCTTCTAACTGGTAGATAATTTACTAGACAATGGTAATGAATAGTACAATGCTTTTTTTTTTTTTTTTGGATAAGTAATTGAGAGAAAACCCTTACTTTTTCTTTCCATTGGTTTAATGTTGTGTTGTCTGTTTTGATTTGAGTTTTAACAACCTACAGTCACAATAAATTCAATATATTCTATCCAATGATCTAACTCAAATCAAATGTGTTTTTCATGACTATTGTGTTCAAGATAAATCAATCTAACATGGACAAGTGTCAACTTGGTCAAAGAGGCACCCCCTAGTGACGATTCATAAATGACAAACAACTTAAAATAACATCATCATAGGCCTGCAAGGTTATCCATTCACACACGCGCGCACACACACATGCACAAAGTTTATATATTTATTCTTTTTTTTGTATTTTTCTTTATATATTGCACTAAAATATATATTCTATCCTATCTAAGCATGACGCCATCACATGAGTAAATATCACAACCCCAAACTTAAACTACACTTTAGTCCCTAATGGGAAAAATAAAAGTAAAAGAAGAGATTGTACTGGGCTCTTAAGTGATATGCTAGAGGTGGGGGTTGATCTTGCGGCCATTGTCGACATTGTATGATCGGAATATCCTGGAAAACACAAACACTTTAGGCCACTTTTACGCTATCAATATGCATAAGGAAATCTATGTGTTTCATGTTTTTTTACATATGTAAGATGAGATAAATTGTCTCTTATTGGACTTCTCAAATTTTGGTGATTGCAGAGAGATAGTATCCCCCTCCAAACTTATTTTGATAATTGATCAAATTAATTTGGGTTCACGAGGAAAAAATTAATATTTTGGAAGATTTTAGCTACTACAATTTCCTATTTAAAAAACTTGTGAAATGTGCACATGAAATCCTAAGTACTATATACAATGCAATAACGAGAAATTTAAAAGTTTAAGATTAGAAAATTAAGTTATATCATGTTATTTGGTTCATGATTAATTATAGTAGCTCAAACCGGGTATGTTGGTCTCACACATCGTGCAATTTTTATTTATGCACCTTTTCTTTACTCTTTGAAATCTACAATTTTTATTTTTATCTTTGAATATTTCTTGTTTGTCCCCCGAAAATGTTTATACACTTATTCAGGCTTTAAAATATTGACTTTTTGTTGTTATTTTGATACATTATAGCATAATCTTGTGTATATTTCATTTATCAGGAAAAACTCGATGATTGGACGTGAAACTAGAAGTAAGGAGCGAAAAAAGAAAAAAAAAAAGTCAAAGTCCAAAGTTCGAGGACAAATTTGCTAATATTCAATAGCTGATTCGGATCACAAAATGATAATTGAAGATTTCTAGGAGTTAACTGGATGCAATTATAAGTCAAAAAGGAATGAAATATGATCAAAGTACTTTTATAAATCAATTTCCAATCGCACAAGTTATATTCCAGATTTCTAGTTGAAGTTTCAGACCTATTTTTGGCATAGTAGTTCGAATTGCAAAATTATTATATTAAAGTTATAGCCCTTTGAGTTAGCTTTCCAAAACACTTTGAATTCCCACTATCAGATATTGGAAGAGAATGTTATGACAAAAATACTGACGACTATGCAGAGGAAAAACATATGCGAACGAAGACAACTTTTCTTATTCGATTGGAATTCTTTTGAAAACCAATTTGGACATGATTTTCAACCAACTTTCAACTCTTATAAATACTTAACAGTAGAATATGTTAGGAAAACCTCTCATATAATTCTCATACTTCAATATACATCATTTATTGTCATCAAAGGGAGGCGGAATTCATAGTTTTTTTGTGAGAGAATTGAAGAGGACTTGCAAGAATTCAAACAAGTAAAGACTCAATCTTGATTTTTGTACAAAGAAGAGAAGGAGCAAATGGAAATTCATCAAGAAACCATCGAAGAGATTTAAGATTTCAAGTTTCATCTTCTCAATTTATCAATAATATGGGTTGTCTCTTTCCACTTAAACATGTTTTCTTGTAATGATGCAATGCTATGCTAAGTTTAATTACTAAGATGTAGGTGAATCCTTATTGTGAAGTTTTAATTTAAATTAATATTTTAAATTTGTATTATTTCTCGGATGCTTGTTATTATGTTTGATACCTTTCAATTAATTGGCCACTAATTGGAATGCTTTGTGAATTATTTTTTTTTATTTTGAGGGGAACGATAAAATAGATAACACTTATAAAATTCATTGTAAAGTTCGATAGGGGATAAATATATAGCTCTATGCTTTGCATGATTTCTATAAATTTTCTAGCTTTTTAATATATGCTTTCATGTTCGTATCTTTCATAAAAATATGAGAAGGTCACATGAGAGAATAGATTTAATTGACATCGAGAGATACTTTTTAATTAACTTAGGGATGTTGATCAACAAGAATATGCACATATTGTCATGATATTGATTTTCATTAAAATGGATTAATAAGGAGATTCGAAATCTTAGTAATGATCTCACATAGTTTTATAAAATCTTCATAAAGTTGCTCACTAAAATAGTTAGTTAAGTGTTAATTTAACTTAAATTCTTCAACAAAAATTTGCTATTCGATTAAGGTTGTAATTAATTGATCATTGAATTAGTACATAGTTCTCGTGGGAACAATATCTTACTTATTTTATTACTTGTTCAGGATCTCGTACACTTGCGGAAAATCAAACAATGATCCTCCACACTAAATATTAGATCACTTTTCTCCATTTCACTTAGGGTTCGTCCATTTTCCAATTTAATCTCCCAGATACATATAATTCAGAAGAATATATGAGTGATTCATACATAGCATCTCTTTCTTTTATCAATGGTTTCGAAACCTAAGGTCAAGTATTCTAAAAGGGAGTGGTTCCCTCTGGTCATTTCTCTTATGAGGCAAGCCGCAGTTGCTAAGAATGGTCGGTCCAATATAAGTGGAATGTTCCGATCTTCTTCTATGTCCGACACAACGAAACCCATCGAGAAGGTTAAATTTCCAATTTTTATGAATACGTCCTCAACTTTACCTCATGGACTTGAAGTTGTTCTATCAGCTAACTGTAGTTTTATTGATGTTGATTTGGCTTCACCTAATCTCAATTTTCTGTAAACAGAATATGGTATTAGGTTTACACTAGCACCTATATCACACAAAACATTAATAGAACAAGAATTTCGAATCAAAATTAGTAAAGTATAACTCCTTGGATCTTTCAGCTTGGGAGCCAGTTTGTTTTATAGTCTTGCGCTACTTCTTTCGTTAGTGCCACAGTCTCATACTCTGGAAGCTTTCTTTTCTTAGTTAGTATCTCTTTCAAAAAATTTGTGTAGCTTGAAATTTGTAATATTGGATCAATGAACAAGATATTAATGTGAAGTTTCTTGAGAACATCAAGAATTTTTCAAATTTTTTGTCTTGTTTTTTTTTTTTTTTTCTTGAGCCATTGAGGAGAAGGAATAGAAGTGACAAGCTTTGACCGGACTTGGTACTTTAGCAGTAAATGTTTCTATACTTTTTCCGTGATCTTCTTTGGTTGGTACAGATTTTTCTTCACTTGCTCCGCATCTATCAACCCATAATGATAATTTTTGTATGGCGTGTTCACTTGAATCTCCGGTTTACCCCACTCCTTGTAGTTATGGCATGAATAATCTCCTCTTCTGAAATCTTTTGAAGTCTTTGGGAAAATAGAAGTGGAGGTGCATATGCTTGAACTTATATAGGAGCCCTAGGTAGATCATTTTCCACTACTTTTATTGCCATACTTGCTCTTTAGGATTAATATTTGTATTATTAAGCAATGATCCTTGTGTACGTTCTGAAAGTTTTAGAAAAATCTTTCTAACCCATGTTTCCAACTTTCTGATTTATGCTTGCTGATTGTGAAAGTGCCTCAATTTGCTAAAATACTTTGGTCGATTTTATGCATATATTGATGAAACATTTCTCCTACTTGGTTTTACTATTGTTGAGAATGATTTGAACTACTCCATTGTTGTTAATTATCATATCATCTGAAGTTTAGGTGTTATCTCCAACATGGATTATATGTTTGTCCATGTGGGTTGAAATTGTGGGAACCATTTTAAATGTAGTTTACTTATTCTTTAGGAGAAGCCGACAACAAGCAATTTTCTATACCATGATTGGCTCCACGATTCTCACATACCGAACTGACCATCACTACATTTGCTCCTTATGTTTGAGACTTTACCAATAACTCTACATACTTTATCAAAGCAACAATATGCGCATCGGTAGATGTTATGTTGTCTAGTTCATGAATTCCAACTACTTTCTTCGTGACTACTCTCTTTGATGAAAACATGGAATGTGTAGTTGCAATCAACTCGAATAAATCCAAATATTATTTAATTAATTTTACTAACTATAGACCCATTCACTAAAGAATCCACCTAAGATTTAGCCATTGGTAAAAGATCGATGTAGAAATACTGACCTAATTACCCTACCTTATCCCATGATTTGGGCACTTCCTCATCAACACCTTAAATCTGTTCCAAGTTTCACAGTAACTTTCCCTATCATGTTGCTGGAAGTTTTGGATTTCTAGTTGAATTTTTGCTATTTTTGTAGGTGGGAAGAATTTCTTGCAGATTATACTGCCATGTGCTTAGAATCACCACTCCAAAGCTGCGTCTCTCAATGTATACGAAAATAAATGCAGCTTGATTACATCTTTTATTAATCCCTGTGAATTGGAAGTTTAGATAGTTCCTTAGGAATCTTGAGATATGCATGTTCAGGTGTCATGAGGTAACCTATAGAAATTAAGGGTATTGGTGGTCAAGTTGATCAAATCAGCTCTAATCTAAAAGTTATTCCGATCGAAATCTAGATGTACAATACGAAGCTCGACGCTGTTATAAGAGTCAAGAACAGTGAAACTTATAAGTCTCCTTCATTGATTTAAACTTGTTCGTGTTGTTAATTTTGTGGTTCCGCTACCCTAGTGGCTTCTTGTACAATTGACAGTCTTTGGAATATCTTTTGCCATCTAAGCTCTATGTTTTTGTTTGCATTTCTTGAGTCTTCGTCTGAAGGTACGTTCTATTTTTGGGTCACACTGTTCAAGATTGTCGCCTTGGGAGTTAAGCATACAACGAACACCTTTTTATCCGTAAAAAAAAATAAATTAATCAATTAAAAATCAAAATATAAATAAACTAGGATTGAATATAAATAGTCCCTGACAACAACGTTAAAAATTGTTATGTTTCTCTATCGGTGATGTACGATATCGAACAAGTAATATAGCGGACCATTGAGTCCGATCGCTCTCATAGAGACTATTATTTATTCCTAATTTACTATATCTACTTCTATTTGACGAAAACAAATTATAGTTTGTTGATTGTTGATCTAAATTATATTAATTAACTTGATGTTATTTGATGCAAATAATTAAATTGGATTTTTAAGTATAAAGGGCATATTCTAGCACACAACTTCATTTATTGATCACTTTTAATTTCTCAAATCAAAATTTTTAACTTAGTGCCGTGTTCGATGGAATTTTTCTATCATATTCAATTTACATCTTTCAAGTTCAAATTAATTCTATTTATCTAAATCAATCCCATATATATATGTGAATCAGGACACATCTTATTTAAACACCTTAAATATCCAAGTGTTCATGTAATGGCCATATTAATGAGAAAATGTATCTCTACACTTTGTACTAGTTCCAGAATTTTGCTGTACGGTCTAAACATATAGCTCACATCTCGACTCGTTATAGATTCACAAGATTAATGAATTCTTTGCCAAGTAATTCAAAGCATTCATAACCATAGATAAAATCAACACATATAAAATTGAGAACTAGAATCTTGAAAGTAGGGCTGTAAGCAAAAATCGCAAAACCAGAAAATCGAACCAAAATCGCATT
>CAIGRR010349348.1:0-16196 GCA_903798365.1 Fraxinus sp. 1973-6204 | reverse complement strand
AAAAAGGAAGAGAAAAAAAAAAAAGGAAAAGGAAGGAAGAATAAAAAAAAGAAACCAGTGGCCAGCATGAAGAAGACGGAGAAGAGGTTTTAATTCAAAACTTAATGAATATTGCAGCCTCAATATTACGTAATTGTGAATAGAATCTCATTCATTTTATCAATATAAAGCATATTTAGATATTAAGTAAGTGTGGAAAAATAGACTTATCATATACCACTTGGAACACCATAAGTTCATGCTCTGCTGTTGCAGTTTAATAAAGGAAAATCTTCTTCTTTTAGCTTCATCTAGGATGTCATTGCCAAGGTCCGAAATGGCAATACTATTGCATTTGGGTTTTGGGTCCGTTATTGTTAGCTAGCTGGGAAAGTTTAATTGTTGGGTGGAGTTAAGGGGAAGAATTTGTGGGGTATGGCACTTGGATTTGGTGGCTACAGTGTTTAGAGACTGAAGGAGCGGAGGGAAGGGACGGTTAGGCAGCAGAGGATGAGGAAGATGTAGTAATTTTTGTTTTTTTTTTTTTAGTTTTGATTTTCTAATTATATGTTTGTGACTCATTTGCAATTTTTTGAAAATTTTGGGATTATGGTTACAATAGTTCTTTATTTTTTCTCTTTTTATTTAACTAGGAGGGTATAGTCATTATGTCACAACTTTTAATTGAGAAGATTGATGAAAATGACGATCTTCGCAATGAAATGAGGAAATAAGGCTGAAAATGCCAAAAAAAAAAACCCGAAAGGTATGAATGTTTTGCACAATAATATTGAAAGGAATTGACATTTTGTACTAATTACCCTTAACTTATATGTAAAAACTTACCTATAAGTAAAATATCACTTATGAGTAAAACATTTCATGTAAGAAATTATAAAATGAAAATTTCACTAAGGGACATATATGCAATTTTATTCTTTTAAAAATTGTTTGGAACTGTGGATAATAAACTCTCGAGTATGGGTTGGACTATTTTAAAAATCGCTACTAAAATCACTTCAAAATTGGTCTACTCATAGAAGCTCAAAATCAATATTAAAAAAAAAAAAAAAAAAACATTCATAATTGGTATCCTAAAAATCTCAAGCATACCATAGGAAAAGATCAACCAATGAATAACAAAACAAGGTTCATTTAATTTAAACTTTGCCTAAACTGGAGAGAAAAATTACATTAAATAAAGAATTTACTTATTAATGAAATTTATCTTAGAAAAATGCAAGAGGAATAATAAAGAAAATTTAGTGTGGATTTCTTTTTGGGTTTTATTTCCAATTTTCTTTATAGGGATTTGCATAATGTCACAAAATTTTAAATTGCAACAAAATTTGTCACATTTTCAAATGGTGCTCAAAAAAATCTTTTTTTTGGTGTGAAATGTCCAAAGGACCCTTGTAGATACCTTTTTGAGTGCATTTATTGCTCATTAATGCATGCATTTAATGCTAATGAATGTCATAATTTGATACTTTGACGTGTGTAAGAAAAATCATTGAATATATCTAATATACAATGGATAATAGAATTGTTAACCAAAAAAATTCATATTCTCTTGCTAGCTGATGGAGTGGTTAAAGTATCGAACTGTACACTTAGTAAATATCGGGAAAGACATTTAAATTACCGGTCTCACCAATTTGCTATTGTTTGGTATAATTTATTTATAGGTACCACTTGCATACTATTAAAGTACGATATATTAATTGCACCGGATGTTTATCATTGCTTTATCAAATTTTCAGGCATGAGTAATAATTTGAGATTCATCATATCGCATGTGGACAATTTGTAGATGTAGATGACGAATAGAAGTGGCGAGGGAAAAAAGTTACTTCAATTGTAGTTACAAGTAATATCATCCTAGCAAGACTTGTGCTACGATTGATGGAGGAACTTCGTATTCATGATCCATACACTGAAATCGAATTGAAATTTAAAGTCCCGAACATGATATACCTCCGACTAAAATAATCGAAGATGAAGATTTGAATAGGTACATATCAATTCATAAGTAAACTGCTCTTTACATTAATCTTCTCGAAACCGAGCTTCCAACTGTCCATAGTGAGGGATACAGGTTTCCAAGATCCTTTGTTTGTCGCTGAGGAAGGTTATGGAAACTTACAACATCATGAGGTCGAAGAAATGCAAAATGTTATGACTAATAACTAGGAACTGCCATGTGGCATCGTAACCAAGCTATGGGACCAGATCCAAACAAACCAAGATTCTCTTTTACTGTGAGGCCGAGGCCCAAGCTATTCCGAAGCCTATGATCAGAGGCCTATGGCTTGACCGAGGCCCAAGTGTTATGCGAGGCTGATGGCATCATCTGAGGTCCTTGTACTTCCAAGGCACTCATGGATCTGAAGCTCTTCAGTTGGCGACGGGCCACATGTACAGATCTGCTAATGATGAAGATCATGTTACGAATGATTGATGTGAACTTTGAGAAGAGTGTAACTGTGTGTTGTCTTATCAATGTAATAACATTTAATGCTTTGAGTAGATAGGAAAGTACATGTGATGGCTATGAATTGATGGGTTGGCCGAGGAGATGAGGCCACGTGTAATCTGATTCAAAGGTCACCATTTCAATTGTACTACTATAAATACCCCATCCATGTAATATGTAATGGCTAATGCAACTTTAAATACAAGAAGCAATATATTTTCCTCTGTACAATTTTCTCTATTGCAAATTTCATTTTACATAGTTCTTGCTGATTGTTGATTATTTTCAATCTTGTTCTGTTTATCCCGTCGGAAACCCGAATGGTAACGTCTCGTGTCGTTGAGCCCCTCTCACGTTCAATCCTTGGAGTGATCTCGACCGTAGATCTACGTCAACATGTTGGATTTGGCTTGCGTATGCACGAGTGGGCTTGGCATCTATTGAGTTCATTTTTTGAGGTCAACAGATTGGCGCTGTCTATGAGAAACCACACTATAACCATGAACAACCCCTTGGAAAAAGCTTTTTGAGAAAATAGTTTGGGGATCCCCCTTGAAAAATGATTTGTTCTTGAAAAAGAGCAAGAGGAAGCCCCCAGTGTCACGCAGTAAGAATGCTTAGCTCCCCATTCGGCACGACAAACACGCTAACAGCTAGGCACACGATCTATTTTACCAAATAGCGTATTAATGATATGATCATATGTAGGTATTCTCCCTAACATCCTACTCATAGCATGCAAGTATGCCAGTTGTTTGGGCCTACCAGTCGAAGAATGAGGAGAAGACGGCCTTGANTATGATCATATGTAGGTATTCTCCCTAACATCCTACTCATAGCATGCAAGTATGCCAGTTGTTTGGGCCTACCAGTCGAAGAATGAGGAGAAGACGGCCTTGAGGCGTTGTACCTAGGGAGCCAAACCCGCGATCCGTGAAAGTTGGTATCAAAGCGGGACCGCTCGAGTATGCAGTGTTGTTATGGGACAATGTCGTGTGTTCTTGTGGAGAAAAGATTTTGGGCCATAGATCGTGTCGGTAAGCTGGAGGAACATGACGAAGGAAGCTGTGGACAAGGAGTTTTTGAGGAGCGCCTACATACGTTGAGGCGCTACGGTTTAGAGGCCGTCCACCTGAGGAACCAATGCTCAGAGAAGCAGAGGATGAAGGTTGGTGTCGAAGGCAGTAAGTACGAGTTACTGCAGGTTTGTGAATGCCTGTCCATATAGAGTGGTGTCATTGTTATTCTTGCAATGAGACGGATGCGTGTTATGCAAAACTCACTTCTCACTACGAGGATGTAAGCGAATTCAAATAGGGAAGAATGTCATGTAGTGAGAGAATACTTAGGTCCCCTTTCGACACGACAAGCACGCTAACAGCTAGGCGCGAGGCCAATTTTACCAAATAGTGCACTAATGATATGATCATATGCAGGAATTCTCCCTAACATCCTATTCATAGCGTGCGTGTATGTCATTGTTCGGGCTTGTCGGCCTAAGAATAAGGGGAAGGCGGCCTTGAGGCGTTGTACCTCGAGAGCCAAACCTGCGATCTTTGAAACCCAAAGTTGGAAAACATTCAAGTTTTAAGCTTGAAAAGACATGAGTTCGAAAGAAGACGCCCCTCTAAGGTACGTGAGGGAAACTAATGATGAAGTCCCAGCGAAGCGGCTCGAAGCCGACCCCATCGCCACCATAGACGAAGTGGAAGGAAGTTGGCAGCCTAGCTTACTAGAGAAATGACAACTATGGCAGCAAACATGCGGAGCATTACCAACCAAAACATGGCAATGCAAGAGCTATTGATGCAGATGCAACTTGCAAGGCCACAGAGGCAGCCCGATTCCTCCCTATACCCCCCAGGAGCAGTACCAGCAAGGAGAGGTGCAAAGCCAAATAGACCGTCCTCCCATGCATGCTAGAGGGATAAGCCCCATTGAAAGGAAAGTAGGAGTTGACGTCTCTTCCAACTACGCTTCTGGCCGACCCACTGAGGCCCTATTCAACATGGAGGGTAACTTTTCTCTAGAATATCGACCTCAGAGGTCCACCAGCGTATTTGACAAGTTGAGCCCAGCAAAATCGATAGGTAGAGGAATGAAATACCATTGCCTAGGAACAGGCCACATCCCCACCTCCTGGGTAAGTGGGAACCGGAGAAAAGGCAAGAACATGCCCTCGGGTTGCCTCGCCTCAAAATAAGCATCACTGGAGGGACGAGGATGCAAGTAACCAAGTGGACCTTCTGCACCACCACCCAAGTGTGAGGTCGAAGCTAACTATTATTTAGATGGTCCCTAGAGATCTTGTGACTTGGATGATGATGATGACAACTTACCATTTTCATAAGAATTGAGGAATGCCCAAGTACTATGCCACTACATGATGCCCAAGATACCAAAGTATAATGGGAGAGGCGACCCGACTACACATTTGAATAGTTACAAGACACACATGAGCTTGAGAGGCACCATCCCTACAGTGAAATGTCTAGCCTTCCACTTTACTCTTAATGGAGCAGCTGAGATTTGGTATAGCAGGCTACCACCTGGGAGCATCCGAAGTTGGCTGGAGTTCAAAGAGCTTCTTGTCCCACTTCATGGATGAAATAACGTATTATGTCCAAGTTACTGATCGTAAAGCTTTGTCGACACTAAAAGGAGGCCTGAATATGAACACTTTATTTTGGAGGGATGTACAAAACCAGAACCCCGTAACCTATGACGCCTTACTAGAAATGATGAGATGGGAAATTATCAACGAAGAGTTGATCGACCACATAAACATGGCTAGTGGGGGTCTCTAACCCCCAACAAAGGCAACGTGGAAGAGGACACATCCCACTTGATGGACTACCAGTACCATCAATTCGGAAATGAAATTGCCCTAAGTTCAGGCCAAGCACTTGCCACAACCACTTTGAATGCGGTGCTAACATTGGCCTATGAGATGTGCTAGCAACAAACCCTCAAACCAATGAGCTCACTTGGCAGGCCCCCCGTAGTAGGCCGAACCCCCAAGAATATTGCACTTATCACCACTCATATAGCCACAACACTGCAGACTATAGGGATATCGCCCAACATCCTAGGGGATCAAACTCTCGAAATGCCAATTGGGACAACTCTCGATAGAGAAGTAGGCCTCCGCCAAGGCAAGATCAACAGCCAAGGCGAGATGAGGCCATTTCCCGCCATCGGGAAGTATCACCCCGACGGAGGAGGGAGCAAGAGGATGACAGAAATAAGGATGAGCAACAACGAAGAGGCCATCGAAATCGAGTAGAAGACGCCCCCATACACGAGATTGATACTAATTTTGGAGGCGCTTATGTTGGTGAAGAACTAGGAATTCCCAAAGGAATTACGCCCGGGAAGCAAAGGGCCCTCCATTGACTAGTTACATTGTAGATAATCGTTCTCGAAGAAACCAGTCACCTCCTATTGTGTTCACATATAAGGATTTAGAAGGCATCCATTATCCCCATCGTGATGCCCTAGTCGTGAGGGCCATGGTGGCTCGAAATGGGCTAAAGCGAATATTGGTAGATAATGGTAGCTATGTCAATATCTTTTTTGGACCTACCTTTGACAAGATGATTTTGGATCACGAGCCACCAACACTCCCTTATACGGTTTCACGAGAGATAGCATAATCTCGAGAGGCAAAATTACACTCGTCATGGAGATGGGCTAGCCTCCTTTGTCAACACTAAACTCTATGGAATTCTTGATAATTGATGGTAGGTCCGCTTACCATGGGGTGTTGGAGAGGCCCGCGTTGAAAGAACTTGGAGCCGTCACCTCCATCCACCATCTATGCATAAAGTTCCTAACTGACCAGGGAGTGGCGATGGTGAAAGGTGACTAAAGAGGAGCCTGGGAATGCTATTTGAACTCCATCAGGAAGGCAAGGCCTAAGGACATAAATATGGTGCTGGGAAACGTGGACACGAACGTCCCTTTACTGACTTCCACATATGATGAGCTCGACCCACGCATCATTGAAATCGAGTCCAGACTGCTCCAATGGAAGAACTAGAGAGCTTCCCAGTTGACCCAACAGATCCCACCAAGTTGTTGCAGGTAGGTCGGGGCTTGGCTCCAGACTTTAAAGAGAAACTCAAGGGATTTTTCTGTAAGAATTGTGATGTCTTTGCATGAAGGCATGAGGACATGGTAGGTATCGACCCTAGGACCAGTTGTCACCACTTAAAGATTAAACCTAAAGTTGCCCTTCATCGACAGAAGAGGAGAGCTTTAAACCCGAAACGATATGAAGCCCTTAAGGAGGAAGTACAAAAACTGATCAAGAACGGCTTCATCATAGAGGCCCTCTACCCGAAGTGGGTCTCCAGTCCTGTCTTAGTGAAGAAGCATAACGAAAAGTGGCGAGTATACATCGACTTTTCTGATCTAAACAAGGCATGCCCCAATTGCTTAAAAACGGATTCATCCGCGAAGCAAGATACCCAAAATGGATCGCCAATCCAGTTCTGGTTAAGAAGAGCAACGGGGATTGGAGAGTCTGCATAGACTTCACTGACCTAAACAAGGCATGCCCCAAAGACAGCTTCCCACTTCCAAGGATAGATCAATTGGTGGATTTTACTATCGGACACGAGTCTTTGAGCTTTATGGATGCCTACTCCGGTTACAATCAAGTTTCCATGTATCCAGGTGATGAAGAGCACACTTCCTTCATCACTGATCGGGGGCTCTATTGCTACAAAATGATGCCCTTTAGGCTAAAAAATGCTAAAGCTACTTATTAGAGGATTGTGAACAAAATGTTTGTCGATATACTTGGCAACACAATAGAGGTCTATGTTCACGATGTGCTTGTTAAAAGATTAAAGGTTGGTGACCATATATCCCACCTCAACGATGCTTTTCAAGTTTTACGAAAATACCACATGAGGTTGAATCCCCTCAAGTGTGCATTTGGGGTCACTTTGGGTAAGATCTTGGGGTACATGATCAACCAACGAGGAATAGAGGCAAATCTCAGAAGATTCAGGCATTGATCGAGATGAGATCCCCTCAAAAACCAAAGGAAGTGCAAAGTTTAACCGGTCAGGTGGCCGCCTTAAGCCGCTTCATATCAAAAGCCATCGACAAGTGCCTCCCATTTTTTAATGTATTGAAGGGAGGCAAGAAGTTCCAATGGACCGATGAGTGTGAAGAGGCCTTCTAGGGGCTAAAATAGCACCTAGGATGAGCCCTCCTCCTATCGAAGCCCCGATTAGGAAAAGCCCTACAACTTTACTTGGCCGTCTCCAATGAGGTCATAAGTGTTGTCCTTGTAAGAGAAGAAGACTCTATGCAGCTGTCGATTTACTACATTAGCAAAGCGTTATTAGCTCCTAAAATATGCTACCCGGATATGGAGAAGCTAACTTTGGCATTGATAACTGCATCCCACAAATTGAGGCCCTACTTTTAGGCCCACACCATCCATGTGTTGACTAACTTTCCACTCAGGTAAGTGTGGCAAAAACTCGATGCTTCGGGAAGGCTATTGAAATGGGCCGTGGAATTGAGCGAGTTTGAGATCCTGTTCAAGGCAAGGACCGCCATCAAAGGTCAGGCCTTGGCTGATTTTAGCTGAATTCGCCAATATCCCTGAAATGAATGAAACAACAAAGCCCGTCGAGCCTCCTACTTGGAACTTATTTGTGGATGGCTCTTCCGGAGATACATGCTCGGGTGCGGGTGTGGTACTGGTAAGTCCCGAGGGTCATAAGTTGAATAGCACTGTGCGATTCAGATTTAAGGCCACCAACAATGCAGCTGAATATGAGGCCCTCATTGCCGGTCTAAGGCTGGCTAAGGAAATGCAAGTGAAGAGGCTACTCATCAATAGTGACTCCAACTTATCGTAGGTCAAGTAAATGGTAGTTTCGTTTCCAGAGACAAAGCAATAATAGCCTATCTCAAACTGGTAATGAGCCTACTCCCCTCCTTTGAGAAGTTTGAATTGAACCAAATCCCACGCATTGAGAATGCCCACACTGATGCTTTGTCCAAGCTAGCTAGTAGTAAGGATTCTGAATTGTTAACGGTGGTACCTATTGAGCACCTCTTGAGGCCATCCACCTCCTCAAAAGAGGTAATGTGGGTAGAAGGAACCCCGACTTGGATGCAGCCCCTCATATCTTATCTTAAGGATCAGGTTTTACCTGACAACAAAGAAGAGGCTTACAAGCTAAGAAGGAAGTCTACCCATTTTGTGCTGATAGATGATGTTCTTTACAAGCGTGGTTTCTCTTCGCCTCTTCTTCGGTGTGTGGAGGGAGAAGAGGCTAACTACATACTCCGAGAAATCTAGGAAGGTGTTTGTAGCAACCACACAGGAGAACTTACTTTGGCGAGGAAAGCACTAAGGCAGGGATACTATTGGCCCACTTTGAAAAATGATGTCATTCGATTTGTTCGAAAGTGTGACATGTGCCAACGTTTCTTCCATGTTCAAATAAAATACTCCCAGGAGCTTACTACAGTATCCAGCCCCCGACCCTTTAGCAAGTAGGGCGTGGACCTCATTGGTCCTTTACCCAAGGGCAGAGAAGTGCTAATTTTGCCATAGTCGCAATTGATTACTTCAAAAAGTGGGTAGAAGTCGAGCCTCTGGCAAAGATCACTGAGGCTAATACTCCAAATTTCTATAGAAGAACATAATATGCTGGTTTGCTATTTCCCACTCGATCATCTCGGACAATGAAAAACAGTTTGATAACAAAAAGGAGATCTTTGTAAAGTGCTGAGAATTAAGAAGCATTTCTCTACCCCTCATCATCCCTAGGCTAATGGCCAAGTTGAGGTAGTGAATAAAACCATAAAGCATACCCTGAAGAGAAAACTTGACACAGCCAAAAAGTGCCTAGGTGGATGAGTTACCGCAAGTGTTGTGGGCAATTCGAACTACAAGTAAGACCCCAACTAGTGAGACCCCATTCTCAATGACTTACGGTGTCGAAGCTTTGAGCCCAGTAGAGGTAGGGTTACCTTCTCCTTGGAGGTTGAGTTTCAATGAGATATTAAACGACGAGCTTCAGAGATGTGAACTCAATTTCCTTGAGGAAAAAAAGGATTACTCCCAGCTGAGATTAATAGCACACCAAAGGAAAATTACCCAGTACTATAATGCTAAAGTGAAGAAGAAGTCCTTCCGAATGAATAGCTTGGTGCTTCGAAGAGTGTTCCTATCCTCCAAAGAACCAGGGGTCACCTTAGGACCGAACTGGGAAGGACCTATCGCATCGAAAAAGAGATTCGACCCAGTACTTATTGGATCAAAGACATGGATGGAAGGGTGCAACCTCATCCATGGAATGTTGAACATTTGAGAATGTACTATCAGTAAGTGTAATCGCAGCTGGAAGTTCTTTCCCATCCTTTGTAAATAAATAAAGTTTTATTTCATAAAGTTGTCAAGCGTGGGCGCCATGGAGGAGAGGATGGAGTCTCCAAAGGGACCACCTCGTTTGAAATCCGAGGTGTATATCATATGTCTCCCTTTGACGAGGTTGAACGTTAAGGGAGAAGCCTATATATGGATGAACCATCCTCCATGTATGGAAGTGTGGGCACATCGGAGGAGAGGATGAAGTTTCCAAAGGGACCACTTCATTTGAACTCCGAGACGTACATCATATGACTCCCTTTAACGAGGCTGAACGTCAAGGAAGAAGCCTTTACATGGATGAACCATCCTCCATGTATGGAAGCGTGGGCGCCTCGGAGGAGAGGATGAAGTCTCCAAAGGGACCACATCGTTTGAACTCCGAGGCATACATCACATGCCTCCCTTTGAAGAGGCTGAGCTTCGAGAGAGAAGCTAAGCCATTGCGTATGACTAGGTGAAAGAACCTCTAATTAAATAGGTTTGAAAACACCTTCATCAAGTGTCAAATTACAGTTAAGTCGAAATCTTTTTTTAAGTTATTCTCGGTAATTTAGTTGAGGCTTGAAATTTGAACGATTAGAAATAGTTCAGTTAAACGCGTTCTTGTTCATTTTAGTTGATGCGTAATTTACAACTCAATTCAGTTTGTTAGGTTAGTATATTGTCGAGGTCCATTCACTTTGAAGAAAAAGTGACAAAATATAATCAACACGAAGTATGGAAACTGAATTCATTAAATAAAAACGTAATTACATAGAAGAGGCCATGGGCCTTACAAAATTTATGCTAGTTTAAGCTAGGGGGTGGGGGAGCCTCAGTAGAAGGAATCTCAATGGAAGGAGTGTCAGTTGAGGGAGGTTGTGGCACTTCTGTAGAGGCATCTTTAGGTTCAACTTCTACCACTTTACCCTCCTCAGCTGGGGTCTAAGGGACTTCCTCTTCAATAAATTCGACCTTCAGCTCATAAGTGTCTAGCTCAGGATAAAGTTCACCGACCTCCCAACGGCCTCGTTGTAGGCGAACTTCCTCCAGTACAAAGCGAAGCACCGATACTCTTCAGTGAGATGAAAATTGGCAATGTAATTTTTCACTACAATCTCACCCGCCTCAAGAACATCAGCTTCATACTTCTTCACTTCAGAGGCGTACCACCTTATCTGCTCCTCCATAAAGTTATTGGAGTCTTTGCATCCAATAAGTTCGAGGTTTACCTTTTCCAGGGCCTCAACAGTGACATTCTAGTGATTATTAAAGGTTTCAACCTTCTTCGTAGGGGTAGACACTTTACACAGACTCGTACACCTCTTTCTTCAAAGCCTCAATCTCAGCTAAGGCAGAAGCTAGCTTGGCCTTATCTTCAACTTTTTGGACCCTCAGCTCTGTAGCCTCGCCCCTCTTCTTTTTTAGCTCCGCTTAAGTGGCATTCAGCTTCTCATATGAGGTTCTATTCTTTCGTTGAATATCAAAAAAGACTGTCTGACATTCAAGTGCCACTCCATAAGCCCTAGCACTTTGGCTCACCAAGGTAGCACTGAGGTGCACCGCATCGCAAGTCGCCGCATAATTTTGCCACGTTTCAGTCTAGAACTTGTTGAACGCCTCTGTGGCACTCCTAACTTTTGGTGGCAGCATCTCAACCACGGCAGGGGATATCTTTTCCTCCCGCCACCCAAAAAGTTCACAGACTTTCCTGAGGTTCTTTCAACCACCTTTGTTGTGGCCTGGGAGGCTCCCTTCTTTCCATAATGGGACGAAGTAGTCCCAAAATTTGCCGAGGCCCTACTAGTATGGGCAAGCTTCCTCTTCTTCTGAGGCTCATCTGGTTTCCATTTGCTTCTGTTAGAGGCTATCTGAGCCTTCTTCAGAGCCTCCTCCCCCGTTCCCTTCTCATAATTATTATCTTTATTGAGGCATTCCAGCCTCGCTTTCACTTGTTTTGCCCTGGAGGATGAGGGCTTTAGGGCCTTAGCATCAGTAGTGGCAGTGGTCTATAGGATGGTAGCCATGTCTAGTATTGGCTATTCTTTCTTGGTAAATTTGTCTACAAGTGTCAAGAGAAAAATTAGAATTTGCAAAAGTAACATGAAAATAAGTAAAGTACAAGAGCCTCTTACCCTTAGAGGCCATCAGTCCAAAATCTAGGAAGTATTGACTTCTCTTAAGGAGGTGGCTAAAGCTTCGAAGAACGCTTGTATATATCCTCAACCATGTCCCACTCAGCCTCAGCAAGCACCTAGTACTAGAAGCTACAAATAACAAATAAAGGAATTAGCACCAAGGAACTAAACATAAGTCACAAAACTGTAAGACGAAGCACTTACAAGCTTCGTAGTACTGGGTCGGCACAGTACAAGCTGGGACGGTGTCTCCCTCAACCATCTGCCACCTGCCCTGTACCTAAAACGAAGACTCCTTCCATCCCTTTATAGAGGTGGGGAGCCCAAATACGAAGGAAAAATGAGACCCCCAAGGGATGATGTAGTACCACCCCTTAGAATCATCTTTCCCCACGACTCTAGCATGGAACGTGGTTTCAAAGACATGCAGGGACATGTCCTCGCCCAAGGAGACTTCCTTCTAGAGGAAGTAGCCTCCAACCAACTGGCTCCACCCATTGGGCAAAACCTGGGTGGGAGATAACATGAAGGTCCTCAGCACTGCCCTAAAGAAGGGATGCAGAGGCAGATGTACACTTGCTTTGAGAAGGTACTCACTAAAGGCCACACAACCCGGCATCGGAAAACAGGCTCGTTCGTAGGCTCAGGGACTAGGAGTTCTACATAATGGGGTATACAGTATGTCGCCCTAAGTTTGGCTTATTTGGATGAGGTTATGGAAAATGGGATTTTTGCAGCCCCCCAACCGGCTTCATAATCTATAGGCTTCTCACTCATACTGTACCACTCTCCAGACCTCCCTGAAACCAACTCCTCGTCGGACCTAGCTACTGTAATAGCCATCGACGCCTCGGCAGACATGATGATCAAAGAAGAGGATGAAAAAGTTACAGATAAGCTATTAAAAAGGTTGGAAAATCTTTTTTCCAAAGAGAATACCTAAAGAAAATGAGAACTAAGACTCGCTGGAGAACACAACGATGCCGAAAAATTCTTTGAATCTTGAGAAACTTGAGAGTTCGAAGAGAATTTTGCAAAAGTAAAGTTTTAAAATAACAAGATTCTAGCTTTTATACCAAGGAAAAATAAATCCCAGCCATTGGATCAAAGTTCAATTCATTTGAGGCGTCCAGATTATGTTCGATCCGAACCACAGAATTCAAACAATTTATAGAATTAACGCCTCAGATTAATCAGTCGATCTCACACATTGGCCCCGGTGCGTGAATGCTTCCCATAAATTATGCATGCTCATAATTGGCCATCATTGCACATTTAATGCTATGGCCGTACGTGTATTGGAAGTTGTTTCGATGCAGCTACCTCACTTTGGAAACAAGCAAAACCATCAAATCATGCGCACCAATATCCACATTAATGAATTCACAATTCAGCCTCGGTCAGTTCAATTGTGAACTTGCCTCGACTTCACAAGTATTTCAGCCTCGGCCTGTTCAATTGTGAACTTGCCTCAGCTTCACAAGTATTCCAAAACGTAGATTCAATACTGCGAGTACCTTTGTTTCAAAGTAAGTCACGCTTAAATCACTTACAAAAATTTCATGCACAGTATGAATATCTATGCCTGGACTTGGGGGACTATTATTATAATGGACTACAAATTTCAAAAACTTCTAATACATCATTATTGAAGTCCACGCATGACATAAATAATCACACATGGACTTGGGGGACTATTGTATGACTCATAACTAGGAACTGCCACGTGGCATTGTAACCCAGCTGTGGGACTAGATCCAAACAAACTAGGAAGCCCGTTTATTGTGAGGCCGAGGCCCAAGCTATTTCGAGGTCCATGATCTGAGGTCTATGGCTTGACCGAGGCTCAAGTGTTATGGGAGGCTGATGGCATCATCCGAGGCCCTTGTACTTTCGAGGTAGTTTTCAATTGGCGATGGCCTACGTGTACAGATCTGTTCAAGATGAAGATCCTATTACGAATGATTGATGTGACATTTGAGAAAAGTGTAACTGTGTATTGTTTTGTCAATGTAATAACATTTAATGCTTTGAGTAGATAGAAAAGTCAATGTGATGGCTATAAATTGACGGGTTGGCCGAGGAGATGAGGCCACGTGTAATCTGATCCAAAGGTCACCATTTCATTTGTACTACTATAAATACCCCATCCCTGTAATATGTAATGGCTAATGCAACTTTAAATACAAGAAGCAATATATTTTGCTCTCTACAATTTCCTCTACTGCAAATTTCATTTTACATAGTTCTTGCTGATTGTTGATTATTTTTCAATCTTATACTGTTTATCCCGTCGGAAACCCGAATGGTAACGTCTCGTGTTGTTGAGCCCCTCACACGTTCAATCCTTAGAGTGATCTCGACCATAGATCCATGTCAATGTGTTGGATTTGGCTTGCGAATGCATGAGTGGCCCGACATCTGTTGAGTTCGTTTTTTGAGGTCAACACAAATTACTATAAATGATATTAGCACCCCAAATAGTAATTTGTAATGACTTTAAAAAATATAAGTGTTACCATTGAAATATCAAAGTTCTATATTTTTATCTCATAACTTGTAGTTTTGAATCTTAAACACTAGGGGTGAATATGGTTCGATTTGAGTGGTTTGTGCCATATTTTAAATTCAAACTATTTCACGCGGTTGGGAATTTTTCAAAATAAACTAAATTGTTTTATTTTTTCGTACCACACCAAACCATTATTTGCAATTTGGTTCAATTTTAATCAACGATTTACCTGTACATTGTAGTAATATTTCACTCAGGGGATGCTAAAAAATTCCAGCAACCAATTTGACTCTAAGAATCCTCTCAATAGCATCATCAATCCTGAACATTGGTATCTCCACTGATTTTACAAGAGACGAAAATTCTTCCAAAGTAATTGAAATCTAAAGGGCACCTTGACCTGTAAAACTCAGTGAAGCAAAAAGAGAACAATTATGTCAAGAAGCTCCAAGTCGTACTAGGCTTTATGCATTAAAGTATATATGTACTAGGTCAAATCCTACTTTGACAGTGGACAAAATGCATGGCGGTAGTTTGAGCCACGAGGAGCACATAACCAGTCCAATGCTTCCCAATCTGAAATCACAAAGCCCTGCAGTAGAATATTGCTTATATAATCATTCAAACTCTCTGCAGCAACCACTTTCACTAATTTTAGGGAGAGCATAGTTGAAGGACTCTATGTTTGGCTCTCATTTTTTCAAAATTCAACCACACATTCTCTTATAAAATAATTTTACACTTAAATTGAAAACTTTTCTTTCTTTTTTAACCAGGTATTCTCCAAAAATTCACTATTTCAACATGCATTTCTTATCAAAATGGAGTTCAAACAAGGGCTTAACAGGCGTGAGTGCATCAGTATACTGAAAAGGCCTCAATTATATTTGACGTGTCCTTTTGGGCAGGTTAGTGGGCTGTTCTCCTTAAAAAATGAGGTCCTGCAAGTTTAATTTATATTGCTAAATTGGTATTTTTTTTTTTTTGAAAAGTAAAAACTGTAAAATTTATAATTTAATAAAATTGTTTTTAATTAAAAATAAAAAATGGTTCAATTCGATGTACAGTTTTTAAAAATCAAAAACCTAAACAAAACCATTTTAAAACTTTTTGGTTCGGTTTGATGAAAAACCGCACGTCCACATTGACTCGTACCAACGGGTTCAAGTCGGTTTGAGATTTCGCAATCTTTTTTGTCCAGCTCTATTAAATACTCACGTCACATTACTTTGTAAATTATTCTACATTCATTAATTCTGATTAATTTTGTAAAACTTTTTGAGAAAATATATCTAGTTCGAAACATAGAAAATTTGAATATTGTTTTTTTTTTTTTTAATATAGCATTATGTATATTATTTGTCAATATTTATTTATTTTGTAATTGAGCATTGATGAACATACTTAATGTTTCATCAAGAATGTTTTATGATCATACTCATTAAATGCTATCTGGACAGTTCAAGTTTCAATCTTGACATTTCTTAAGTGTAGATTGATAAGTGTAGTTTCTACACTTATTCGAGGTTCTAAACGATGATATTTTACTGTTCTTTGGATAAAATACTACCTAATTTGTGTTATATTTCATTTTGTAGGTAAAACTCAATGTTTGATGAAGAATTGGAGAAAAGAATGCAAAAATAGCGAAAAATAGCGAAATCCAAAGTTCGGGGATCAAATTGAAAATACTCAATAAAGAAG
>CAIGRR010349343.1:0-12051 GCA_903798365.1 Fraxinus sp. 1973-6204 | reverse complement strand
GGAAACATTTGGTGGGTTGGGGCTACATGAGTTTTTCAAGATGATTTCTGAAGTGGGTTTTGAGCCGTTTGATCAATCTTCTTGTAAGGAATCTTCATCAGCTTCTCGCCGCCATGCGTTTATTACTATTCCATTGTTGCAGAAGACTAGGGTTTGATACTTTTCCACAATGCAATAGCCATTTTTACCGGCATTTTCCATCTTTTTTTTAATCCTTGAGACCAGATTATTTAATTCTGGTTTGCGGGTAATTAACAAGAAGTTCAATTAATTAGTATTACTTCTTTTTAGGGTTTTTAAGATTCCCTTTTTTGAACTTATGTTTTTGTTACAAAACAGAACGTAAGTGTTGGTTCTAGGGATGATGATATCTTGAGATTAATGAAAATGTTTATTCTCATTTTAATAAAAAAAATTCTGTTTAGAATTTTTTTTTTTTTTCCTCATTCTATATTATGGAATATAAACTTGTATGGTTATAGGGTTTTATTTTTGTTCCTATTTGTCATTTTGATCCACTGATTATGTTTTGTTGTTTCCTACCTGAAGTAAGCACTTAGGAAAAGGAAGTAAGGTCGCAAGGGGCGATCTCCAATTTATCCCTTGTTGCATTCGTATCTCTAATCTTTTAAAATTGTGGACCCATATTCTCGACTAATGAGAAAACTTGAATAACGGGACATTGTATCTGATTTAAGTGATGAATTTTTTCAAAAGGACACATGCACGTCAAAACAATTCAAATGGTGAATTGAAATAGAACCGTGCTAAGTGCCCCGGCTCAATGACCGGGGCACAAACATGGGGGGCCAAGTGGCGCCCCCCTATTGGAGGGGGGCTTTGCACATCGCTTTTCCCATTGAAATAGCATACATGTTCTCTTGTTTCAACGCATCTCTAACTTTATGTGTCAAACAGTCGCGTAAGAGTCAAATAAATATTTTTAATTAAGTGGCACATAGTGCAACACATAATAAGTCCAAATTTTTTACCTTAAAAGAAAGGAAAATTTGTATTTTTCGTCACCAAGCTTTGCATAATGTATCAAATCCATTCTTAAACTTTTCCCTTAAAATATTTTATCCCCAACATTTTAATTTTGTAGCAAAAACTCGTTATTCTCTTTATTTTGACCATTTAATGAAGGATTCACCCTCCTTTTGAAATAAATAAACATTAAAGAAAACATTAACACAACAAAAATTAAGAAAAAAAAATTAAAGACAGAATCACAAAATTTTTCAAAAGTATAAATGAATAGTACATAAACAATTAAATATTCATTAACACAAAAGAATTTAGAAAAATTTCATCATCCAAAACCAAGCTCACCCACGCCCCCACCCCACATCTAATAAAAATAAAAGTCAAAGAAAACGATAATGTACCAAAATCAAACACGACACTTACAAAAGAAGAAGAATAATCAGAATAGAGCAGAAAAGAAATTATTTTCTCAGCATCGGAAAACCAATTAATGCTTCTAACATGAGAAGAAGGAGGCGACTGACGAATAGTTAGCCGTTTTTTTTTTTTCTTTTTTTTTTTTTTTTTCACGTGTTAATATGTATTAAGTGTAAATTATTTGTACTTTCAAAATTTCTTTCATTTGTAATTTTTCCTTTTTTTTTTTGTTTTAATACTTTTTTTTTTATTTATAAATTAAGTAAAAGAAAAGAATTGAGGACGAGAAGTACAAATTTTCTTGAAAGGAAAGAAAACGTTCAAATACAAATAATCTATTGATAGAAAATAGTAACAGCTTGTGAACTGCTAAGGTCAAATTTTCTAGGAAGCCTGTTTCTTCTTGATTCAAATTTCTTACTTTTTAACCATAAATTTTCAATATTTTAATATTTAGTAATGTTCTATCATTTTTAACGATGAAATTTTATAGAGAAAAATATTATGAATCTATGATAGCTCTTTCTCAACGAAATTATCAAATAGTACTTTTTACGATAATTTTTTTCTTATTAAAAATTTCTTGCGAAATTAATTAAAATGATCAAGGATTTGAGGAAAATTCGATATTCTATAAATTCAAATAATTTTTAAAAAAATATAAATATAAAGTAGGCTCTCAAACTTAGAAAGTCTATATTGAATTAAATAAAAAAAGATAACTTTTTATGTTAAATTAACACAATTATCTAATACTTTTTAGTTAATAGATAAAGGCTTTGGCAATTTCTAATAGCTCACAGCAACAAAAATGACATTTTGCAACATTAAAAATATAATATTCGTTAATTGAGTATTTCTAAAGAGGTCTATCACAACATTTTAAGGATCATGCTTGTTGTACATCACATGATGCATAAAAGGATTACATAATGACCATTTGGCCACCTCCTATTGGATGGATGTAAAGGGTTATGGATCATGTGATGTACAACAAGCCTAATCCACATTTTAATTAGTAAATATTGCCAATGGTCTACATAATTGAGTTTTAGCAACAGTTTTTAAATAAATGTTGTTAATATTACTTTCTGAACGTTGTTAAAATTTAGTTCTATAACAATGTTCAGTAATTATTGCTGAAACTCTTAATATAACGATGTTTCCCCGTCAAAATTCTAACTGCTTTGTTGGGGGGGGGGGGGGGGATAAAACTATATTATGAGTTACATAAATATTTTAGGGTCACTTCATTTGATTGATGTGGTAATTAAGGGAGATGCTACGTGCACAGACCCCCATTCATGTGAGGGAGTGTAAATCCGAGTGTACACCCCGAAGTGTACAGATAAGAAAATTCGTTAAATAAATCATGCATGAAAGCACCTATTCAACTATATTTTATAATAGATGATATACTTATGTGTTAGTATTAGACTTCGTCATTTTGGCATGTTTGTACTTGATTGTCGATAGTATGAAAAATAAATTGATGTTAAATGATTGTTATATTTTTATTGATATATAATTGTAGAGTATATGTACTAATAAGTACTATCTGGATGAACATGAAACCAACTATCAATAATTATCTTAAATTAATGAAGTTCATGATTTTTAATTATGCACTTCATCTTTTAATAATTCATCATTAATTTAATCTAAGTAATATTTTATAATCTCAAAGCTTGTTTTCATATGTTTGTTTCTTCTGATTAATTGTGATTCCCCACAACACCATGACTCAGCCTCAAATTTTTTATTATACAAAAAAACAAAGAATGTCTTGCATGGGAAAGGAATTAAATGCACGACAGGTCATCCAACTTTGAATGGAATTGTGTTGAGGTACTAGTCTTTACAGTACTTTAACATTAATTTATTTGAAATTAATTTGGCCACTCGTCTTTAAATTGATGAGATAGTATCATTCAACTTCGATTTACTTACAAATCTGATCATTTTGTCCATTGCCCAGTTAGCTTAACTAAAGTAATATGCTGACGTGAACATTAAAACAATAGACGACTAACGTCTATCCAATGTTCATCGGCCATCTTTCTTACCAACTCATAAAATATTTTTACACATGAATTATCCATTAGTCTTAATTCCACATAAGCTTATTAGTACGTAAGTTATATAAACGGTGGTGGACATATTGGTCATATTTGCAAGCAAATCAAAGTTCGACGATCTGACTGCATGAAATTAAAGATGAGTGAATCGACTGCGACTCCGCTCAAAGTTAGGTCCCGTAGTGAATTTAACCCTATTGTCAATTCATTTTAGAAATTAAATATTTTCTTTGTTGAACCGATTAAAGAATTGTTAGATAATATTTGATGTATGGTTGGGTTAGTACGTACAAGAAAATATTATGAGAGATATTTAATGAGAATTTCGATAAATAATTAATTAGAAGCTAAGCTATCAATATATTAAATCACAACATAATTGTAAATCATAGTTCTATTGTCAAGATTATCCTAAGCAAATTTAGTAGCAACAATTGTTTTTAAATAAATACGAAAAAAAAAATTAGCGACAAATTAAATAGTTAAGATGTGTAGTATTTATTGATCAATGTGAAACGCTCCTCACAAGTATATATTCGATACGAGTATTATATCTAATACATGACATTCGACGATCAACTCAATATGATATGTTTTAATGACTTTGTTCGTGACATATGCATGTATAAATATTGCATATTGAAAATGTTGGGTGTGCAAAGATGACGTCATTTCGAAGATTATACATTGATGATTATGTGGATAGNATATGTTTTAATGACTTTGTTCGTGACATATGCATGTATAAATATTGCATATTGAAAATGTTGGGTGTGCAAAGATGACGTCATTTCGAAGATTATACATTGATGATTATGTGGATAGTAGCATATTATTGGTTACTATTGATGTCAAAATGTAACTTCAAATATCCAGCACAAACTGAGATTTTCGCGATCTTCTGGCAACAAAGTAACACCTCTTGAAACTTCAGATCATCTAAAAAAAGGCGTGAGGACCAAGAGTTTTGACCTGACCTGTAACCCCTTCGATACTTAAGTGAATATTAGGGCATAAAATAAGGACTGGCTCTGTGTAAAAGGCAGAAAATGGGAACTGCAAGATGCAGATTTTCAAAGCTAAGCGTGGGAGTTTGGAGTTTTGATTGTGATAAACAATCATTTACACGATCAGGTTTGACTGTCGCCCTAACCAAGATGCGTGGACCTCGGTCAGGACTAGACACGTTGACAGCACATTTAAATAATAAAAAAAACTTATATTTAATATATTACAATATTAATATTTTAATTTCAATGTTTACCTTTATTTTTTCTTTTTTTGTTTAGTTAAAAATATAGGCAAAATTGTCTCTTTAATTTAAAAGTTGACTAATATATTGACACATTTTTTTATTGTGCTTAAATTTTCTAAACTATGTTCATTGTCACACTCAAATCTCCTAAGCTTTTGTGTTGCATTCTCATCTTTAATCTTTCATAGATCGATACAATTTTATCTCACAAACGACATTTTACTTCAAGAAGGTCCGTTGTGAGTACATAAAAAAAAACTTAGTTGCCCCTAATTTTTAAAAATGAAAAATCATAGAGAAAGACGATAATAAGAAGAGAGAATGAGAAAAGTAAAGAGAGTCAAAATTGGAGCAATAAAATACTACTGTTTGACTAAGACCTCCTCAATAAAATTCAATGGAAATACTTGTGTTGTTGGTACTCTTCTTTCATAGACCTTAAAGGAGGTATGATTAGGAATATTGTGCCTAACTTCACCTAATAAAATCGGCTTATTAGGGAAGGATTGCCCTCACCTTATTAAGTGGATCATTTATATTTTCCCAAATAATGTGGGATTCTAATACGCCCCTCACGCACAGCGTGGACCATAGCAAACAACTGTGAACAAATCGATATTGGGTGGCACCCAACATTGCATAATTGGGCCTAGCTCTGATACCATGTTAGGAATATTGAACCTAACTTCACCTAATAAAACCGGGTTATTAGGGGAGGATTGCCCTCACCTTATTAAGTGTATCATTTATATTTTCTCAAACAATATGGGATTCTAACAGAATACAATTAAACATGACAAGATTAAGAACCGGGAGAGAACAGTGAGAATTTACATAGAGAAAAATATCATTTTATTCAATATTCAAAGTTTAACTATTACAATATATAAGCCCCCTTTATAAAGAGTTTAAACTAGTCTAGTTTAAGTAGAAAAATATATTAAATAAAAAACTCTATTAAATAAAATCCTAATTATGTTTCCTAAAATTCTTAATATCAAATCATATAAGTGTGGTTTGCCTTCATTGTGGAAATTTCATTTTTTTCTACAATTAATAAGGTAAGAAAAATAGTAAAATATCATAATTTACATCAATTCATTCAATATTTATTTTTTTAAAGGACAACTTTAACTTGGAAAGTAATAATAAAAATAATAGAAAATCTATTATTTAAAATCCTTAAGTATTACAATAAAAGTTTCAAACCTTTGAAACATTAAAAGACTTTCCCCAAATCTTTAATTTGTTTTAGCAGTCACCCTTAACATTTTCAAACATTGCAAGTGATTGGATGGTTTCCATCCATTTCTCTGTCAATTGTCCCTAAATTTAAATTTGACCATATTTTAATCAATTAGAAATGGGGCAAAATAGTAAATATATATTAAAAAAAATTAAATAAAGGGATAATTGAATGAAAAAATTAAAAGAAAAGTAAACATCATCTTATTTACCCATTCTCATTTCCTTAACTCCACACACCCCCACTCCTAACCACGAAATTGTCCCAAACAAAAAATCACCCAATCCCAATCTGTTTCTCATCATCGGCGCCAGCAAAAATCGCCAAAGCCAACACTAACTGCTGGCTCCAACACCCATCGGAGATCAATAAATTTTTGGAGAAGGTAAGTGGTCGAAATTTTTGAAGCTCAATAGGGTTTTTGGCTTCATGTATCTTCAAGTGCAGAAGAAGTGTTCTAAGTAAATCTTGTAGAGGACTATAATACCATTTGTAACCATTGTTGCAAACGTAAGTTTGACATTGTGACAGATAGTTAGGCATTTATTTAGAATATTTGGTAGTCCTTGTTGGAATGAAACAATCAAGCTATTTCCTGATATTTTGTGATTCTTTATTCTTCTTCTCTAAAGAGATTCTATTTTGTGTTTGGGGTGCGATATAACCAGTGTGGGAGATATTTTTCCGACGGCTTTGGAGGTGGCAAGCTAGTGGTTAAAGTGGTGAAGTGCGGTGGCTCCATTAGGCTTTTCATTTTTTTTATTATTCATTTCATGGAGCGGAATTGGTGTTCACGGTGGTGGTGGTTGATGGCAATGGTTGTGACGGTGGCAAAATCTTTGGATTTGGGTTGAGGGGTTGGGCTTGTGCGTGGGGGTGGGGGTGGGGGTGGGGGTGGGGTGAGGGAGAAGAAATACATTTTTCTTTTTATTTTTATTTTTTTGTTTTTGATTTAAATTCTTAATTATTTTATGAAAAAAATAGTAAGTTACCATTTTGGCATCCCCTTTCTTGGTAGAAAGTGCTAAATTTTTTATTTTGGTGATTAACTGATGGAGAAATAGATGGAAACTGTACAAAAGGGTCTCGCATTGGAAATGTTAGGAGTAATAGGTGCAACAAATCAAAAATTTGAGAAAAATCTGCTAATGTTTCAAAATTTTGAGACTTTTGTTGTAATTATCCCCTTAAAAATATAAAGGATAAATAAATTTTTTATGTCATCCTAATGTACTTGGGGACGGAAACAGGAGAATATGTGCTAATCAGTGGAAGATCAATGATAAAAATACAATGATTAAGTTGAGGATATAAATACGACAATATTTAAAGATTTGGGACCTTTAGTAAAATTAAAAAGTAGCCATAGAAAAAAGAAAAATGTGATGAAAATATAGCCACCTAATTCAAAAGATATAGATCTTCAATAGAATTTAAAATTATTGAAAGAAAAAAGATGTAATGGTAATATAGCCACCCCATCTAGGGATGACAAAAAAGCTCGGCGACTCGGGCTCGGCCCTAACTCGGTTACACCGAGCCAAGGCATGGGCTGAGCCTCATTTTGGGGCATCGGCTCTAGCCCAGGCAGGCCCGTGTGACACAAAAAAGCTCGGCGACTCGGGCTCGACCCTAACTCGGTTACACCGAGCCAAGGCTTGGGCTGAGCCTCATTTTGGGGCATTGGCTCTAGCCCATGCAGGCCCGTGGCACGTACAAGCCTGCCCATATATATATATAAAAAAATTAAAATTAAAATTTTTGAAAAATTGCCTACAAAGGCATCCTTTATCTCGGCTCGGTCCAAGCCTCATTTTTTTAACCAGGCTTTTGCTCGGCTCGGGTCCAAAAAAGCTTGAGCCGAGCCCGAGTTTCGGCTCATGGCTCGGCTCGTTGACATGGTTAACCCCATCCAAAAATTAGGCTAAATAAAAATGCGAAAAAAGAGAAAAATCGATAGGTAACCAATCAAATAAACGTATTTCTATTTATAAGCGGTGCTTATCAGTCATTGGTTATGTGACGTTAATTGATTGTCATCTTAAATCCTATATTTAAGATGACAATTAAAATGAAAAATTAACTAAAATCATGTAAATGCTACATCACTGCTTAGGAGTAAGCATTGATGATGATTAATAGCATTATCAGTCAAATAATGAGGAAAGATCTATTAGTTAAATGGATAATTCCACCAAAAGTTCGAGACATCAAGGAAATAATGGCTCAAAGTAACATTAGGGCTATCAGGTAAGGAGGACTATTACAGGGTTAAATATTTGTTATTGCCGAGCTTTCTAAAATCTTTTTAAATTGCTATCCAACTTTAAAATGTTTTGGAGTTAATGAATTTCAAATATTATTCGAGTTATCATTGAATTTACTACAAGTTAACGTATTCGTCACTTCGTTACTTACCGTTTTAAAAGTGAATAAGCTTGATGAATTACATAAATGCACACCATCATTTCAAAGGCTAAGTCATCCAGTCTTTTAACTCTCTAAACAGTGAGTGCCAAAGTAACGGATGAAATGACATTTTGGTTAGTTTAGTGACAACTCGAATAACTTTTAAAGTTCAATAACAATTAGAAAATATTTTGGAAACTTCAGTAACATTTGATTTGCCGTTTAAAGTTTAATGGTGATTAGAAAAGATTTGTAAAATTTCAGTATCAACTGGAATATTTAATTTGGAAAATGAGTTATTATGCAAATTTGCATAGAGAGAACAAGAGCAATGATCATACTGAAATTATGTGAGTGTTTGGTGGGGATTAAAATTTAGATTTTTAGTAGATTATGATAGAAGTTTTTGAAATGTATGGTTGAAAAATTGTGGGACCCATGAAAAATGTGGTTAATATTGATTATTTGACTTTGATTTAGATTAAAATTTGATTTTAATCCGAAACTGATGGTGTGGAAATAAGTGTTTATTTAGTAGTGCTTAAAATATTTTGGATAGATTATAATGAATTGTGAATCTTATGAAACAGATTTATAAAAAATATTTTGACTAACTTAAATTATAATTTAAGCTTTGTCCAGCATGCTCTATTTTCCACGAGAAGTCTCATATGTTCAGCAGATTTCGATGGTTTAGATGCCATAAAAATGGGTGTCGTTACTCAGGTAGAGAATAATTTGGTGTCCATTAATTGTACCCTGAGGGGTTGCTCAATTGGTTAGACCTTGGGTTTGCTTCCCAATGATCACCAGTTCGAGTCTCTTCAGGGCCACTGAGGTGAGTACCTGCTGAAAACTTCATGACCTCGTGGGATTAGCTAGTCGAGGTGCGCACAAACTGGTCCGAACATTCACGGTTATCAAAAAAAAAAAAAAAAATTTGGTGTCCAAATGGTTTTCAATTTTGGTCTTTCATAACATGTTGAATATTGGGTCATGGGTTCTATCCCAAAACATTAACGTTTTTAAGAAAATAGCTCAAATTTTTATATGTTAAATATTTTTTTAAAAAAATATAATCAATGTAAAATTTATCCCTTAATAAGTGAAAACTTACCGTTATGATAATGCACCCAATTTGAATAGTAATAACTATGCAGAAATTAATCTAATTTTAGATCAATGGTTTTATTACCTTGATTCTTTCTCTTGATGATAAAAAATATGATGTTGATTAAAAAAGCAACACAATGAAGTGGAAAATAATAGAGTTCAACATTTTTCTGATCTAAGTGATCAAATTAAGAGTTATGAAGTGCCATCACCAGGGAAAATCTTGACCTTGAATATTTGGATGCCTCTTCTATGATTCAAGAAGATGAAAAAAAAAAGTAATTCTTGAAGAAGACGAGCCGACGAGGGAATGCCATTTCACTAAAAATATTTTCGATTTTGTTAAATATTATTATTATTATTATTATTATTATTATTTCAGTAATAAGGATCTTTTAATATTATACATTAGTAGTATGGGCGAACACGATTATATTTGGACGATTTATGAACCATTTCAAACAAAACCATTTTAATTTTTTGGAAAAATTCCAAACTAAACAATTTCATTTTCTAAACCAAACAATCTTTTGTCGTTTGATTTCCCTTCAAACCGCGTTTTTACCGACATAAAAATAACAACTATCATACAATTGAAAAAAATAAATATATTTGTCTGAAATTTTAGTATAATATTTAAAATAAAACTTTCGGAACATAAATATTACAATACTAATATATATGTCTCAGACAAAGCTTAAACCAATAAATTAATACAAACTCAACAATAAAATTTAATCATGTAATTTCATTCTTTAGATAAGAAAGGTATTACCATAATTAAACTATTATTTTCGAAAGAGCCAATAGAAGTCAAGTAGCAAGTAAATTTATCGAGGTATAAATTGATCTAGTACATAGTGCATTTTGGGGAAAACAAGAGAAACGATTTCAGATCGTCGAGAACTGGTGCACGAGCACACAGTCCAAAAGGCCTTGGTGATTACAAGAAGTAGGTCAAAGAGTACTAAGAGTCCGTCAAATCTGGACTGTGCTGTAAGTCAATTTGTCTAGGATTTTACCGAATTGGACCCAGAGTTTTTTTACCCTTTGCGAATGATTTTTTTCTATGATCAATTATTGGTGCCATTTACGTTATACAAATTATAAACCGTGTCAATTCAACATATGATAGATTTGCATGCGAATTCATCTAAATTAATTATTATTTGTGAGTTGCTTATAATAATTGGTAAATCACATATTCACCATCTCTCGGTGTTAGTTTTGTCGAACTTCGTTATTTCAAAACCTAATAACATAAACTTTTACATAAAAATAATTGCAATGTATTTATACCTCTCTTGCATAGATAAAACAGGAGGGCCTTTGTTGGCTAAGATTTCTTCATCACTAACTACTCCGACAACCAATTCATCACCCAATGCCTTGGCTTGCCGCACGGCATTTGCATGGCCATAGTGCATCAGATCAAAACATCCATCCATGTAAACACGGATACGTTTCTTTTCATAATTCTTCTTATGAAAAATCCTCAAATCATGTAAAAAGTTAGGCAGCGACTGAACACCGAAGTAGCTTGTGGAAATACTAAGCAATGCGCAAGTAATCATTATACCACCAAACAGATGTGGGTAGCGATACACCCCATCCCAAATCCGGTTACTGCTCTCAAAATCCAGTTGAAACTTCTATTTTTTGTGTTTCGAGGCCCTGGAAGAGTCCTTTTTCTCAAATATACGAGGAGACACAAACCCTGCAATTAAACATCAAACCAAAGCATCGAATAATGAATACAAAGACAATAAGAAAACCGAATCTCCTTGATAAGAATACTGGTGTTAAGCGAGAAATTGACCCAAATAATAATAATAATAGCTTTAACATATAAAAATGTAGATCCTATATGAAAATCTTGAATTATATTGACAAGATATCAAAAAGATTTGAACTTTGCTCCAAAAATTCATCCTACATTAAATCAAAACACAATAATCCAGGATATCGATTTAACAAGATCCTTAATCCAATTCACATAAAGAAATCTAAACGTGAAATAATCAGATTACATTCTAGAATTTACTAGTCATTCAATCAAGCAAAATCTAAATCTAGCTCAAAATTCATAACAAATAACACAAAAGACCACAAATTTCCAAATGATTCAAAAAAGGGAATTGCAGCAAAAGAACCCCCAGTGAAGGCAACTATTGAGAAATTCAAGAAATTTAAAAAAAAAAATGGTCGGATTATATTTACAAATCATATGTGCATATAAACAAACAAACCTCAAGAAAAAAAAATGTTCTCGAAACATATTGCATTGAAACTAACGCCTTAGCCGAAATTAAGATTCTACAAATAATGGGTAATCTTGTCAGATCGAGAATCCTCACCTTTTTCCCTCTTGGTGCTTGTGTCTCCTCTCCTTCAGGGGCGGACCTAAAAATAATGTTGAGTGGGGACGAGAGTAGGGGCGGAGCCAGCCGGTCGAAGTAGAGGGGTCCAAAGTTGAAGGGGTGGAGGGCTACGGGGGTTCTGCCCCCGAATTTTTTTTTTTAGAGTTGTTAAATAATTTAGATTTA
>CAIGRR010349307.1:0-10479 GCA_903798365.1 Fraxinus sp. 1973-6204 | reverse complement strand
CTTCCTAGGCCTTTATCTTAGACTCCCCAATTGGGCTTCTTACCTTGGGCTTTTAATCTTAGGCTGCATTTTTAGGGCGTCAATACGTAGAAACTCAAATCCAGGAAAACCACAGGTAAATGTGGAGAATTACCATAATTAATTGTAATGATTTACAAAGGATCTGTTTGGACCAATAACTAATTAAACAGTTGGTCAATTTCAATATTTGTTGTACACCACGTATTTATAATCAAAGAATCCCTAACGTACTAGGAGAATTAATATATGAAACGTTTACTATAAGGTGAAATCCCAATATAATGAGAAAACCAATAATGGAGAATTTGAGATGAAATACGAGTCAAATTCACCAGGACTCCTTCAAGACATCTTCAATTCTACCGCCAACTTCTAATACTCCACCAACAATATTTCCAATAAAATACGTAATAAGGCCCCTGGGGGCACATCCAAGTTGGTAAATGAAGGGCATTGTTGGGCTTGCAGCCTCAGCGTGGGGAGTTCGATTCCTGATTGGAGCAGCTGAATGATATAATAATCAATATTGGTTGGAGCAGTTTGATAATATAATAACCATGGAGGAAGGCTCCCTTGTGATCAGAAGTATAAGGGGTGTTCGAACCTTGATCAACTTAGCGCCAGTTATTGAGAGGCCGGTGACTGGTAGTTCAGAAAATTAGTCTGACTAAGTTGGGATATTTGGGTACCAAAAAAATAAAAAAATAAAATACGTAATAAGAATTCGAGTTACAACCCCATTCTAACAATAAAATTTATAGACTAATTAATTGTCTTATAAATTTCATTGTATGCAAGTGTGAACACATAAATGCCTAGTAATATCGCACATGTTACAGATGATATATAGTTACTAAACATTTCTTCATTTTAATATATTGTCATTTAAAAGCTCAAGAAACAAGTTTATACCTTTGTCTTTACTTTAACATCTTGAACAGTTTTGACCACTTTTTAGATTAAGAAAACATAAAGAAACATAATTGTTTATTATTAATATTTTCACGTTCTTTGACCAAATATAATTTTTTATTCGACCCTTTAACAAGCAAGAATCTACAAATCCATCCCCATAATCACAAAATACATTTTCACTCGATTAATGAGGTTCACTATTAAAATACGCGATGACATCGGTGGGGATTTATTGACATAATCATCGTTGATATCATCGATATATTTATCTGCATAAAATATATTTAGTAAAGTTTAAATTATGATTTAAATTGTTTTCTACGTATTTTATATAGGATTCAAAACTTATTACTCATTTATTATCCATTAATTCCGGAAAATCCAAACTTAAAACCACTTCCAAACAAGCTTTAGTGACAGTACCATCTATGATATTCTGATGGCATTAGGAAACAGTATTTTTCATGTTCATATTTGACTTTAGTAACGTTTGACCTTTGACTATATATTCGTCAACTTTCATCTGGTGATAGTTATGTAATATATATGTATTACAATTTTTTTTTTTTATGCACGTGAATAAAACGCTTAATAAAATATATTCTATACTAAGAACTTTTAAAGTTGTATTCCTTTGTGCGTTTGGCATCCAACACAGCCAGAATTTCTTTGTATCTCTCTCTCTCTCTCTCTGCCTATNATTACAATTTTTTTTTTTTATGCACGTGAATAAAACGCTTAATAAAATATATTCTATACTAAGAACTTTTAAAGTTGTATTCCTTTGTGCGTTTGGCATCCAACACTGAGCCAGAATTTCTTTGTATCTCTCTCTCTCTCTCTCTCTCTCTGCCTATATATATGGTTTTCGAGTCATAATGTGAAGCCATTGTATGTGTAATTTGTGGTCTTTGTTCTTCTAGATTACTTTCAAATTTCCCATAGTCATACCACAAATTTCCATTTATATAAATATATTTCCTTCCGTAATAATATAAAAATTATTATTTTAACGTACTACATTTCTTTTGGCGACTTTCATCGACTTCAAATTGTCCGACCATAATTATGTGCATCGTGCAACTTATGGTCTCATTAAAACACTAGTCGTCGTGTACAACTTCAACTAGCCAAATATTTTCAGTGTTGTTTATTCGCGTTTCTTCGATATCATTTGAAGTATACATAAAGCTTTTGATCTCGTATCAACGGGATTGAGCAATTCAATGAGGATACTTTGGAATTTTTGAAGAGGGATTCAAATAATTAAGGCCTGAATTTCTTGCTACAACCAGTAAGTACTTCAATTTGCTTATTCTTGAAAATTTTGTCACTACTACTTAATTATATTATGTGTTTTGAAGTTTGCTGCACAAGAATTCTGTCAATGTGTTTACTATCAGTGTTGATTGTATTATGTTTTTTCAATTATCCTCGAAAGAAGAATATGAAGAATTAAGAGATGACATAATATTTGACCACAAGAACATAGTTCAATATGCATACTATTAAAAATTGGGGTTCCATCTTAAAATGTCAACCTTATTAAGATGAGTAACACAATCCTTTATCAGTTGGTCTATATTTTCATCTTTAATAATCGATGTAGGATTTTTATCTCTTAACACGCCCTCGCAAGATGGTGGCTTGTTTGAGCATATCAATCTTGAAATTTGTGTACTCAATTTGTTTGAGTCTTAATCGGATCGAATAGCTCGTTGAAGATAAACGAGCTCTGATATCATGTTAAGAATTGAGATTCCATCTTAACATGTCAACTTTATTAAGAGGAGTAACACAATCCTTTATAAGTTGGTCTATATTTTCATCTTTATTAGATGTGAGATTTTTATCCCTCAACATATACCTCTAATCGACATATAAAAATAAAAATATCTAATAGAGATTCAAAGAAGTCTCAACTAGGCCTTGTTTGACAAGCATTGTTATCTCATTAAAATAAAAAAAAATATGACCGTTATCCATCACATCAATATTTAAATTCAAATTTTTTATCTCTTGTGTGGGCCCCAATAACGGCTATAATTTGCATTCTCATTCTACAATAATTTGGCTCAAACAGAGGCCTAGACTCAATTAGGATTGAGTCTGATTAAAGGCCACTCTAATGGTTGGATAAAACAAAAAACTTGAGAGTCAAGTTGGATAGAAAAGTGACCCAAACCATAGTCGAGTTGAATAGAAAACTGAACTCAACCCTATTCAAGCGATCTTGACTAAGTTTGAGTGTTTTCATCAAACTTAAAACTCGACTTTGGTTGGTTAAGAGATCTTTATCGGGTCACGTTGGGCATTTTCAGATTTGGTAAAGTTGTTAGGTATGTATTTTTGGAATGCGGAACAAGAATTATCCGAAAAATTAAAATATGCTCTAATTCAAGAAACCAAGATCGCACTAGACGTCCATTTGTACGATGTAATCAAGAAATAAAGATTTAGAATTTCCTCAAATTTGATAATCAACTTCTTGATTAGATTTAAATTACGAACTTCCAAATTTTAATTTCAAAAATTTGGCACTTCAAACCTTCAATGATATTTTTCAAACTCAAGATTACATTGAAATATGGGTACGTTCTTTTAATTAAATTAAAAACTCAATTCTAACGGGATGGATCAAGAAAAGATCAATAAAACAAGAAAATAGAATTCTTCTCTCCTTTTACCATAAAATTTCGCCAAATCATACTAGCATATATAGGTTAAAAAGTTTAGTCCAAGTACAAGTCTAATTAGATTAAAATTGATTTAAGGGAGCAGGTTTGAAAAATGATCTTACAGTGTCTAGGGTTGGACCAAGAGCGTCTCTTAATGCCTTCTTTTCTTTGGTTGATTTCGAATCTTTCCAATGAATTTGATTGGTACCAAATTCTTTTTGGTTAAAGAATCTAGTCACTATTTGGTATACATTAAAATTTTCATTCTTATTCTTCTATTATCAATAACTTCTTTTTTTTTTTTTTTTCAATTACACATTTTCTATCAATCTACCATTCCAGAATACATTATTCTAAAATAATGTGGCTCAAACACACCCTTACTAATTATTTGAAAAAATAACGGAGTGAAAAAGAAGGAGATAAAAAATTATGCAGCTTTTGTTCAAATAATTTAGCATTNTACCATTCCAGAATACATTATTCTAAAATAATGTGGCTCAAACACACCCCTAGTTTTAGTTGCTTGGAGAAATTAGGAGATTCTCTAGAAGAAATACAGGATTCTGTTTCTGGCGACAACATATTTGGTCCCACTTATGGGGTCAAATCAATTGTCCATGTAATTTCTGAACTTTAATTAATTAAAAATTACAATTAAGTCAAAAATTTTAAAATAATTGCAATTAAGTGTAAAACTTTAACAAACTATCATTAGGACGTTCAAACTTATATTATTCAAGCTCCAATAATCCCCTTTTTGAACCACTTTCATGCGTCCAAGATACCTTTGAAGCCTTATAATTCTTATGAGAGCCAGAGAAGCAACGGTTAGAGCATTTTACCCACATAATTGCTTATCTACATCACGTCTAGTTGACTCTAGACAACCCAATCAAATTATAAGTATTTTTTTTTTCACTAAAGACAAAAGACTATACTCTCGAGATATATAAAATTACTGAAGCTAATATATCTGTAATATTTTCCCATGACCTACCATATGTGTATTTCATCCCCATCCAAGATCCGATAATTACATACAAGCACATATAATCGTTTTGCCCCTCTAAATACTTTCACTAACTTAAGTCTTATTTTCTTCAATGGTCCTGTAAATCAATCACAGATTTCAAAATTTAGCCATAACTACACACTGAGTTTAAATCTATAATGTTCAATAGAAACAAGTAAGTAGTTGCTCAATTAGTTCTTGAGGGTGATGGTTCCCTATATGAATTTGGATTCTCTACTTCAGTCGTTCTCAAGCTCTTAACTTATCGAGATATTTGATCAAGAAAATTGATCTCACCTATTCATGAATCAAAGAACAATTAAACTTGCAAGAGATATGCACAACCATGTCCATGGATTTAAAAAATACCTGGCGATCAAATAAAATTTAATTCTTCGCATACCATGCTATAGTTAAACTCGAAATGCGGCCCGTTTGTATTACACTTCAAGTATACTTGTGTTACATTTAAATTATTTCTGTGATAAGAACAAATTAGAATAGTGAATTAGTCAACAATACATCGTTCTATTACAAGGTGCCAACCTAAATACATTGGCTTGAACTATTTTATTTATAAACGAAATATAAATTGTGTCATACTGTATTTTTTTCACGCAAGCACTCAATTCATATTATCACAAGATCTTTGACACTATATTGACACACAAGTTGGGTATTTCATGTCCCTTTTTCCCTCCCCCTCCATTAGATTGTCAGGTGTTAAAAATAAAAAAAATTCTTGCATTTTTATTCAAGTTATAAAAAAAAATATATAGAAGGATATAGATGACTTCATTTACGGTTTTGGTTTGTGCCAAACAACATTTTTTAAATGCTATTCTTGACAAACCTAAAAATAGAAGGTATAACTCAAATATTGCTACTTTTTATGTACCTTATTATTAATGCAAAAGAAAGTTTTCTTAAAGCAACACCAATATAAAAGGAATTGATTGAAATAATAGCAAATTGTAGTGCTTTTTTACTTCTTTTATCTTTAATTAATTTATCCCATCACTCTTTTTTGTCATTTCACAAAACTCATTTAGTTTTCACTATTTTTTATAAATTCATAAACATATTTTTCCCCTTACGTTTCCTTTTTGGATGGAATTCTTTCCCACATTAAATGGCACCATTTAAATCATAATACTACATCATCCTATAATTTTTTTTTAAGTAAAATATACTTAAATATTGGCCCCCAAGTTAAATATTGAGAAATAAGTGCAAGAAAATGAATATTGTCCCCAAGTCAATTAGGGAAATTCCATTTTGTACTAGCTGATAAATTTGGTGCTTGTGGAATCAGTCCTGCAGGTCCTTTTTTGGTGGATCATCGTTCACGAGCACGCCACTTATGTACATTTTTCAATAAAATAATATTTTCCATCACATCAATAATTTTTCCTTCTTTTTCAACCGTATATTTTCTATCAATAAGCTATTCTAAAATACATTTTTCCAAAATAATGTAGCTCAAACACACTTGTAAGCCTCGAGCAACATAGGTTAGATGTGGTAAACATAAAGATTTGTACACAAGCTTTAATATATATATTTTATTTTCGCCGTAAGTTACGAGTTTAAGTCTCTCAAGAAAATTTTACGTACTAAACTTTTGATAAACGAGCATCCAATTTGCACCTGATAATCATCTTCTTCTTTTATTTGGTGAGGTTACACTTTCCTTTTTGTGCAATAGATTACATATTTCAGATAATCGTCTTATTCTTTAAAACTCACCCTCAAGAACTATTAGCTCAATCATGCATGAAAATGTAAAGCAGGATCAGTATAGGATACGCAGTGGGCCGTTGAAGCAAAAGAGGAACTTCTTTATTTTCCCAAAAGTTACGACTAAAATTCTCTTTCAAATGAAAGTTGTAAGTTGATCCTATCTTAGAGGTTAAAGATTTAAAGTGCTAGAAAGGAAAATGTGAATCACGTTTTTGCAATATCAAGATCCATCAAATCACTATTTAATTTTAACCGATAAGCTCGAGTGACCTAAGGTTATGTAATATTGTGGAAACGTGAGGGCTTATTGATTTTCTATTAGACCATGTCCAATGGTAAGGCAAAAGCTCTCCAATGATTAGGCAAATATGGTGTAAAATTTGGTATGACACTATTCATTTACACCAAATTTGAAATTTTTCAATATTCTCCATTTGGCACTATATATCTTCCCCTCTACAAACAATTTTTTGTTCTATCTATATCCTTTTTTTTTTTTAATCTTTTAGAATTAATTGATTTTAAGTTATTTATATTATTTTAATGTGACGGTTATTTTTATTTAAAATTATTTCTAAATTCTACTCAAGTAATAATTATTGATACAATAAATAAAAATTGTTCATGTAAATTTTTTAGTTATGATATTTTGTTTATTTATTTTTTAATTTATGCAATATTTTAGTTCATTATATATAATTTTTAGTTTAATGATTTTAGTAATAATATAATTTTCAATTACATAATTTAAAATAAAAATTAGTGTAATCATTGGAGAGATTACATCAAATCACACCAGATTTGGTGTAAAATTACACGAAATTTGATGTAAATTATTGGAGATGATTTTAATGAAAGTCGAAGCTTAGTTAGACTTTCTAATAAGTAGTAACCATAGGTAAATGCATGTAAGATTAAATTAATGTAGACAAAACAAGGTGAAATCACAAAGTAATAAAAGCAACTTCATATTTCTATGTTCCAAGGAAAAAGCAAACCAATATCAAGCAAAAATACATTAAAAGGGGGTAATAGGACAACAATGTCAGTGTCACCTTTGTGAAAACCCTACTTGCAAAAGACCTACCAAGGATTGGTGGTTTTGAAAGTGACTGCCACTAATACATTAAAAGGGTGAGCAAACAGTCCCACCGGGCCCTATAATGGGAATTTTGCTGGACTACGTAGAGTACAATCATAATCATATTATACCATTTTCCCTTGATAACAAATATTAGTTATTTGATATTTGTCTCAAGTCACTATAACATATAACGTTTCATGAGAAAACTGTTAAAATTTGAGATTCCATCTTAAAATGTCAACATTATTAAGAGGAGTCATCTAAACTCTTATAAATTGGTCCATATTTTTATCTTTATTCAATGTGGGGTTTTATCCCTTAACATGCCTCCGCAAGATGGTGGCTCGTTTGAGCAGACAAATCTTGAAATTCGTATGCTCATATTTTTGAGTCTTAATCGGATCGAATTGTTCGTTGGAATTTAATGGGCTCTGATACCATATTAAGATTTGGGGTTTCATCTTAAAAGGTCAACATTATTAAGAGCAGTAATCCAAACTCTTATAAATTGGTCTATATTTTTATCTTTATTCGATATGAAATTTTATCCCTTAACAAAAACCTATGTACATATTTTCTAGCATAGTGAAAATTGTAGTATCGAACGTATGTATAGGTCCCATAATGATGGTAAATCAATATAAACAAATATATATTTCTGCTTATGTGAGAATTTAGTTCCTATTAGCATACTATTACTTTGCAATTGAGATTAGTGCTTAACCCCAAACAAAATTTCTTCCATTTTTATTGTCCTTTGTGTTTCTAGAGGTTAGGTTGGCATGCACATCTCCTGATTTTCTTTTGGGATATTAATAAAATAATCCCACAAAGCTTATAATATGAGTCATGTAGGCTCCATGGAAAATCAGATGTTGAAACATTGTCTACATATTTGCATATATACTAGCACATTGAACTGGACCAGCACATTAGAGGAAATCAAGGCTTTTGCATACAAGAAATCTCTCATTTTACACTTGTTTGTAAGGGATACGTTAATACTCTATTCAGTGTACTATTGAACTTACAAGGTTCTTATATAAGTGCTAAAATGTGTTCTCCTCCAGCAGCAAAACAACTGATAGAGAAAGAAGAGATGGACAGGAACCGTGGAATTTCGTTTTTCATTATATTCAGATATGCTGATTGGCTTGACATTTTACTTTTGTTGATGGGAACATTTGGAGCCATTGGAGATGGCATGTCAACAAACTGTTTACTGGTTTATGTTAGTAAACTTTTCAATAGCTTGGGATATGGTAATTCAAATACGAATCAAGGGAATTTCATGAATGAAGTTGAAAAGGTCAGCCTTAAATCACAGATTAATTCTTTCATATATACAATGTTTTATTTCTTGTATTAATTCTTTGTTTATCAATCTCTCATATTTGCTTTCTGGGATTCTTTTACAGTGCAGTTTATACTTTGTCTACTTGGGACTAGCAGTCATGGTTGTTGCATTTATGGGTAATTTCTGCTTCACTTTATTAGTTATCTCTTAATTTGCTTGCCTTTTAGGTAACATGGTTAGGCCAAGATGCTTTCACCAACTTAAGTCAATCCAAGGTCCCTATTTCACATGGCATATATAAACAAGTCAATAAGAGGAACTTTTTCAGAATTATCAAGTTATTTCTGAAACCCTAATTCTGTTTTACTGTCTTATATTTATGTTAGGATGAGCATCAAATGTTTTGTAAAGATTTGGGTCTCCCCCTCCTTTTTTCTAATTATTTCTGTCAATGGACAGGGGAGGGTCGATGAAGGAAAAAATGGTTTTACACAAAATTAAATTTAAGAAAAACAAATAAAAATTTGTAAAGCAAAAATGCATCTGTATTTTGCATTTTCCATGTACATATAATGAAATGGTTAATTACTTGGGAAAAAAATAAAATAACCATTGCAGAAGGCTACTGCTGGAGCAAAACAAGCGAGCGACAAGTTTTGAAGATTCGATACAAGTACTTGGAAGCTGTTTTAAGGCAAGAAGTTGGGTTCTTTGATTCACAAGAAGCAACTACATCGGAAATCATTAATAGCATTTCAAAGGAAACTTGTCTCATACAAGAAGTTCTAAGTGAGAAGGTACATATATAAACGCATATCTTTCTATTTTTTGGATCTTTTCAAATATCAAATCCTAAGAATCAGAATTTTGTATCAGAAAAGGGAAACCTCAAAAATTCCTTGTCCCTCTAACATTATTAAGTTATTTTAGGTACCCAAATTCTTGATGAACATGTCAGCATTCATCTCAGGACTTGCATTCTCAGCCTATTTCTCATGGAGATTATCTTTGGTGGCTTTTCCTACAGTACTTCTCTTAATCATTCCAGGAATGATTTATGGAAAATACCTTCTTTATTTATCCAAAAAGAGCTTCAATGAATACAGCAAAGCAAATGCCATAGTAGAGCAGGCATTAAGCTCTATTAAAACTGTATATTCATTTACAGCTGAGAGAAGTATTATCGAAAAATATTCGATAATACTGGATCGGACTAAAAAGCTGGGAATGAAGCAAGGAATCGCGAAAGGTCTTGCTGTAGGAAGTACTGGACTTTCTTTTGCAATATGGGCTTTACTTGCTTGGTATGGAAGTCAGCTGATCATGCACAAAGGAGAAAGTGGAGGAAGAATTTATGCAGCTGGAATTGCCTTTGTCATGGGTGGACTGTATGTTAATTCATCTCAAAAAGCTCTATTTTCTATTATTTTTTCTATAATTTTTGTTTTTCAATTGCTTCCCTTGTCATTGGACACTATGGTTTGTTTTCATTTCCAGCTTCATCACAATCTTTGGTTGCTAATTTATGCTTGTTAAGTAAATAAGATTTTTGAAGCATATGCATTATTTATTTCTTAATGAAATTCTTGTAAACATAAAATAAATTAATGCAAGAAAAATAGACCTTTGATCCTTATATATTTTGATTCAACTAATCCCTTGTTTGGCCCCAATTATAATGAGTTTTTTTTTTTTTTTTTTTTTTTTTGAAAAAATTTTTTTTTTT
>CAIGRR010349216.1:0-11247 GCA_903798365.1 Fraxinus sp. 1973-6204 | reverse complement strand
AGATTTTTCGTTAAAATAATCAATTTCGTTAACTTTTCCGTTAAAACAAGAATTTTCGTTAACTTTTCTGTTAAAACAAGAATTTCCGTTTTATAGGCATTTTATTTATATATATATATATATATTATCCAAATTCCAAAACATTTGATTGATTAAGGGAAAATCACAAAGAAAAAGAAAAATTGTAATCAAAATTTACTTAGAATCCGCAAAATATCGAGAATCACATGCCCCAAAATTACAAATACAATGTAAAACATAATAACCTCCTAATGTTATACATCCCTAATACCCAAATCCGTGAGGTGTGCAGAGAGATTGAGAGATTTTGCGTCATTCTTCCGTCTTCTTCTCTAGAATTTTTGAAGTTTGATGGGATACCGAGCTACTGAGTCGGGCTTTGGGTTTTATTTATTTTTTTTTAAAAAAAGAAAAATTTGGACTCCCTTAAAATCCGGACTTAAGGCGGAGGCGCGTCTCGGCGTCTCTAATAACTAGGCACGTATAGTAACGTCTAGGCGAGCATTAAGCGGTCAACGACAACGTTGACCTCTTAGTTCTCGTTTAGGCTCAGGACGAAGCGTTTTCATCACGTTTTCAACCTAGGCACCTCGCGCTTTTTAGAACGGTGATATTTTCTATGTTGTAGTATTGAACATAAGCTCCTGTTTGAAAATCATTATTTGGGAAAACATAATTTTGAATAGTGATTTTTAAGAGAATATGTTTTTAAAAATTAGAAAAAAAAAAATTGGGTTTCCATGCAGAATATTTTATTATGTGAATATGTAGGTGAAAATAAATGTGTAGAAAAAAGAATTTTCAAATAATGATTGTCAAACAGGTGCTAAATGTGAATAATATTTCCCAAGTAAAAACAAAATATAATTAAAGATCTATCTCAATTCGAGTATTTGCAAATAACCAATAAAAATTGAAATATTTCTTACCATCAAAGTCAATTCGTACAAAAAAAAAAAAAAAATCTGAAATCTCCAAGAAAATTTTTAACAGCCAAGCAAACATAAATCATTTTATCATTGGTGGAGCCAAAATGGTGCAACTTTTGGCCCCCAATTAGAAAAAGACTGCTCAAAATTATCTTCCTTTGCTGCCATTTTCATCAGCCTCATCATTTTATATGATGATAAAGACATATAACCACCACCCTTTCAATATCAATATTCTGTTGCATAAATCATTTCCTCCAATAATTATTTTGTTTAACCCAAACTTTGGTAAAAGGTTAAGCTACCACTCATTTTGGAAATTTTAAAGATTTGTGGTTTCATTCACACAGTCCCAAACAAGGATTTTTTTCAATAACTTGTATTCTGTAACTGTTGTGCAATAGTAGGACTATTAAAATGTATTGAATTGAAATGTCCGTCTGGTGGGCATTAGTTGAGTTGAATCTATGAAGCTTCATTTTTTTCTTACATTTTCTTGCCATCTTTCTTGAAAAAAATTAAAATCAAAGTTTAAGCCTCTCCGCTGTAAATATATCAATATTTATAAATAGAAATAGCAAGAGAAATAGTAAACTAATCTCATGAAATGTGTAAATATATTACTTTTAACCGAATTTATAATTGTATCCAAATTGAGGCTAGAGTGGCACGCATGGGAAGCAGGCCTAGTCCAAGTTACAACCGTATCAATATATTGTCTTAGATATACATATGCTAAAAGCTATTGCTCAATTTCATCCATAGTTCAATAGAAATTTTCGTACATGTAGCACTGTCAATACTTTATACTAAAAGTACAAAGCACTAACTATTTAGCCTTTGTTTGATGGATATTTTTTTATGGAAAAACACTATTTTGAATAGTGAATTTTTTCGTAAAAAAGTAAGAAAAAGGTTTGAGTTTACATGTAAAATATTTTTTTTATATGAATGTGATTGAAAATTAGTATGTAAAGAATTTTTTTTTCTTGCAAAGAATGAAAGGTCATGGGCTTGACCAATTAACATAAATATAAACAATTTTCTATATTCTATTCAAAAATACTGAGATTTTTCACAAGAATAATTAACAGTAGCTCAAGAATGGATGATGTGACTCTCCTCATTAAACCCACATCAAGAATCCCCTTCCCCAACCTTTACCCCACCCACCATACCACATTATTCATAGCAAAGGCAAAGCCCACGCTCAAAACACAACGCATCATTTCAAGAAAGTTCCAAACTCGTAGGTTAATAGTATTACATAATATTTTACATAGCCTAGCATCATTTTTTCACAACCCTATTTTTTTTTTTTCAGATTTGTTTACTCCGCCTTTATTATTATAAAAAGTAATCAACTAAAGTATTTGATCTAACTATCAAATTTGGTACCTTCTTGAACCCCTTTGGTTTTCCTTCTTGCAGGAATGATCATAAATATACACAGATTCTTATCTTAGAGGATCCCATTCTTGTATTGGGTTGGTGAGAAAGAATATTTTAATATAGTAGCAGTAGTAATAATGGGGAACGTGAGTGGAAGAGAAGAAGGAAGCGACAACAGCCAATCTGGGGTTGAGGGTGGTGGAGCCGCGCAGGATGGCATGGCCGATCAAGATCCTGCTGATGGTGAATTCATGGGCCATTCCCCTCCTCCCAGCCCTAGGACTTCTCACACTCCTTTGATGTTCAGACCTCAGGTCAGATATATTTTATTTATTTATTGTGGGTTTTCAGTATTTTGTCTCATTATTTGTGCTCATATTAATGAAGATTCCTTTTGAATTTAACTTTTAGGTGTAAAGATTTATTTATTTTTGTTTCAGTTGAGTGAAATTTTGTAGTCAAGTTTTTAACTATTTCATCATGTGGGTTGTTGTAAGATTTCGCTTGGGTGAATGAAATTCCAATTATTTTGGCTGGATCTGCAAAAAAAAAGTTGTTAAACTTTTCTTTAATTATGTGATTTATGAAGGGCAATAATTGTGTTTCTGAGAATATAGTAAACAGTTTATTTCAGTATTTACTTTTTACTTTTCCTTGTTGAACTTGGTTTTAATTTTATCAGGTAATGCGTTCATAGTGAAATTTCCCAGAAAGATTTTATCTTTTTAAGGATTAGTTAGCAGTGAAGGATAATCAACATAAGGGAAAGGTGTTATGGGGTAGTTATTTGATTATCCTCCTTAAATTGAACTAATGGGTTCTTCTTTTTCAGCGCGAATATGTAGAACCAATAGGTTGCATAAGATTTTCAACAGCCGTTACAAGTTATAACCTTTTTTCTCTGTCTATGTTTTTTAGAACCTAGATTTGCTCTCTTGCAGAAAAAAATGCTGTTTCATTAGGAGTTTCCATCTGACGTAGGTCAGCTAGTTGGCATTTACATTGTAACAACCAGAAATGTTAAGATTATTGGTCTACTTATGGCATGTTTGCCAGGGTAGATTACACAATATTGGACACATTAAGCCCCATGTTTGGTGGGGATCAAATTAGATTTTTAGTAGATTTTAATAAAAATTGACGAAATCTCAAATGTGTAGTTGAAAAGTTGTGGATTTTATAAAATATGTGTGGTTATAATTAATCGTTGACTTTGACTTGGATTAATATCTTTATTCCCCACCGAACATGGGCTAAATAAGAAAAAGAAGTTGAACTCTCGTCTATTGTAATGTCAAAAATAGTCTAATAATACATAGAAAACATACTTTTAGAGTTTAGAAGTTTACCCATCTCCTGTTTCTTTCAGATGCCATTGGTTCCTTTACAAAGACCCGAGGAGTTGAACATTCCCAGTCCTTCATGGATGCAAACTACTTCGCGGTATGAAGATGTTTGTAATGAGAAAGGTATTCCGACAATGATTATGTGGAGCCTTGACGGCAAGGAAGTTGCCGTGGAAGGATCGTGGGATGATTGGAAAACAAGGTGAATTGCATTGGTTTCTCCATATATTTTCCAATTCTAATTCGAGCTCCAAGAATTATAAGCAGTTTTGAATGATGATATTCTTTTATCAGGAAACCCTTGCAAAGATCAGGAAAAGACTTTACCATTATGAAAGTACTTCCTTCAGGAGTTTATCAATACAGGTTCATTGTTGACGGACAATGGAGGTATTCTCCTGACTTGCCATGGGCCCAGGATGAATCAGGCAATGCTTACAACATTTTAGACTTGCAGGTAATTTTTGTTTTCTCTTCTAAGTTTCCTCCTCATCGATGTTGCTTACCTTTTTTATGATTGCATTTGATTTCTCGTTTTTAGTTTCCAGTTGTTTCATTTATTTATTTCTCTTTTCCAAATATGTACAAAGATAATAAAGAGGACCCTATGGACTTTATTTCGGACGAATTGACATCGATCTAATGCTAAAATTTGATCCTTTGTTCTGTTAGTTCTGATTCAATTGCAAGTCTGATCAGAAGATGCTTTAGCGGCTGACCTGAAGATGAAACCACTGAGATTCAGTGTTGAATTTTTTGTTTATGTCTTTGAGCAACCTCATTACATTGCCTAATTTAACATCAACTTTGTCCCAATGTGACATTGGGCTGCTGCTTCTTTATCCAATGAATATAACATTTCCTTTTATATTGAACAAGTATGATCATTCCCTCGGGTCCGTGTACATATGCGTGTTTGTGTGCATTCTTTCCTAGCCGTGTAGTATTACAATAAAGACAAGCCGGCACTCTCATCACCAGGAATGTAACCAGTATTTTCCACTAGGAGTCGTTTTCCTGGAAAATTTTGACAGACTAGAGAACCTTGTTGGTTTTTATGCTATAATCATCATTGTGATGCAAGTGTCATACTATACTCGGTGCTTAGTAAATTGCAATGCATTGATGTTAATTATATTACTCTGTCAGCATTTATCTTTGCGGATATAACTCGGGAAATGGATATCCTTATATTTGAGTTACTTCTGCATCAGGAGCCAATCCAGATTGGGAAGATGATCTGTGCATAAGATCTGTTGGTAAAAACTTTTTTGTTGTGCAAGGAATATTTCTGTGTACTTTGGTCTTCTGCCAACAAAGAATAAGAAGACGCTTCCATATAAACATTAGGAAGGAAGGAAGTAGATTGGAGTTGTTCGAGGAGTCTCATCTTTGTGGCCATTCTTTAGAAAATAAGACAGATCTTGAAGAATCATGCCATCCAATTTACTTAGTTTATTTTAATTCCTGACTAATTTTTAAGTTCTGTTTTCTTTAACTTACATTATTAGATGGTTGTGTAAAAATCATCAATCAGCGATTTGCCCTGTTGATTGTTGAACTTGGAAGCTAAAATATTGAAAGCTTAAATTTTGATGTGAAGATTTAATATAGTCTGCTTTGAGTAAAATAATATTCTGTTCCCAGGCTTCTGCTATCTTCAAATTTTGTCTTTTGTGGAGGATTACTATGTTTAAGAAGAAAAGAGTTCTGTGAGGGAGTATGAGGTGAGTGTTAATAGTTTTACAACTAGAGGTTTGGCAACAGACTGCCAGGGTGGAGTCTGGTGCATCGAAAGAATAAATAGAAAAATACCGTTAAGAATAAAAGAATAATAAAACAGCTATACCATACATAAAGATGTCATTATGTTGATAAGATCACAAGATAATTTCTCAACCTTGTACAAATGGCCCGACCGAGTAAACTTTTCTTGATTCATTGGTATTTGCAGGACGGTGCACATTCATAATTGCATATGGATATAAGTTCTTCTGTTTTTGTTGTATTGCATATGTGNCCCGACCGAGTAAACTTTTCTTGATTCATTGGTATTTGCAGGACGGTGCACATTCATAATTGCATATGGATATAAGTTCTTCTGTTTTTGTTGTATTGCATATGTGTATTTGCGAGTCGTCTGTACAATAGAAGGTTCAAACTTAAAACTACATATGCTCACCAATGCATGCTGCAGGAATATGTCCCAGAAGATATTGATAACATTTCCGGATTTGAACCACCTCAGTCCCCAGATGCCAGCTACAACAATCTGCAACTCGGTCCAGAGGACTATGCTAAGGAACCGCCAGTGGTTCCTCCACATCTACAGTTGACTTTGCTTAATGCTCCGGCACCTCAAATGGAGATTCCACCTCCCTTTTCAAGACCTCAACATGTAGTGCTAAACCATCTCTACATGCACAAGGGTAGGGGCAGTCCATCAGTCGTGGCGCTTGGTTCAACTCATCGATTCCATTCAAAATACGTGACAGTCGTGCTTTACAAGTCCATAAAGAGGTGAAATCAGAAATCTGCAAAAATTGCAGTCTTTATTCCCTAAATGTAATTGATATGCTTTTCAATAGTAAATGTCAGGCCAAATTCTTGTGTGAACTTCGGAAAAAGCCATACAAGGAACTTTGAAATCTATTTGGAATGCAAATACTTTGGGCACTTATCCCCAGTTCTGTGATTTTATCCTTGTTTATCTTTTACCTTTTCGTCTCTCTGTCTATTTTATTTCTTATACCTTTCGGCTTTGATATCTTCGCTTCTCCTAAATAGCTTGTAAAACTCTATTTTGTGGTTTCTTGGATACTCATTAAGAGGAAATGGCACTGCAGAAAGAGAACCAATTGGAATGATTTTTTTTTTTTAACCTGGATAATTTCTTCTCATTTACATTTTCCGTTGTTGTGTCGTTAGATGTCTAGATAATCGTGGTTGTCTGAAAGCCGTAATCAATGCTCGTCCTTGTGCGGAACTTGAACAAGAACAACTGCAATTATACCTATTTTATGACTCTTGACATCACCACCTGATATGATACTAGACAATGCGACAGAGAAGTATTGTTGAAGATTATTGTAATTGCGTAATTCAATATTGGTTCAGATTCAAATCCTTTTCTTGAGAATGTAACAATCAGAAGGGCTAAGGCTCGTTTTGAACCTCTAGTCGGAGTAATCTTTAGGGCTGTGCTGCAAGGTTGTTTTGCACTTTGTTCTGTTAGAGGGGTAATCATATGATGAACAGGAAAATAGTTGAATATTCTTAGGGTGTGTTTGTCTCCCATTATTGGGAGAAAATGATGTAATGAATAGTATTTTTGGAAGAATGTGTGGTTGAAAAACGTAACTTTATTGGTTTGTGTGTAGAATATTTTATTGGGTGAATGTGTGGTGGAGATTATTTATTGTAGCAAATAATGTTTGATAAGATGGTAGACAAACAGGGGCTAGAAAATGGACATTTTCTTGTACATTCACTTAAAATTTAAAAGTCAAGCTGTTATTCAAAATTGTAGCCGAGTTTTTTATGACCAGGTTTAACAATCTAGTCTTTGTACATATTAGTCTTTGAATATAATGTTCAAAGAGGAATCCTAGTTTTATTTGCTGTGTAGCTACTTGAAAACAGGGCACCCTTCGACTACAATCCCTGGAGCTGTTGGGCAAGATGCCAAAGGACAATGGTCTGGCTGGGATCCCCACCACTTCAAATTTTTGCCCTCATTTTGCAGAGCAAAAAACAGTAGAACTCCCATGAATGCTGTTCCAGCATCTAATGCAGCAGAAAGAACGTAGTTGTACTTTTGCCACCACGTTTTCTTGTATTTAAACACAAAATAATTGAAGATAGTTCCTGTAATGATCCAACTAGCAATATTGGTGGGAGTGGCCGGCGGCATTCCAGCGAAGCCATAAGATATGACTGGTATATTGATTAAGGGAATCCATTTCTTATCTGGGAAGATTTTGCTCAGTATCCAAACGGGTACTGGCAAGCATGCTCCGATGAGGAAGAGCCACACCAGGTTCCTGTACATGCCCCCAGGTCCGAACAACCGCTCGGGTCCAATTAGCCCCCAAATGACAGAAGCATCAAAAGTGACACGGAATTTGGGACATGTCCATGGGCTCTCGGGATGTAATGCCTCGACATCACAGATGTTCTCAATGCTTCCTAACATCCACCATGCTACTGCGAGGTTGACTGTACCCGAAACTAGTGTTCCTACCAGCTGGAAATTGGAAAAAAAAAATAAGAAGAACGTACTTAATAACATGTATACTGATGACAATTGTGATTTGGAGTAATGACAACGCTTGTGGTACAAACCTGAGCTACAAACATGCATCGTGGTGGAATTTTCATGTAATGCCCGAGTTTAAGGTCAGCTAAGAAAGAAAGAGCGTGAATGGTACTGATGCGTCCATATATCTTGAAAAGAAGGTTTGCAATGGGTTTCCCGGGAAGGATATACCCGATAATGAACTGAGCAATTATGTCATATCCAGGTTGCTGCACAGCAGTCATAATCAGTCACTGAATTAAACATTTCTCAAAACCCTGCTAAAATCTTGCAGTATTCATTGATCAAAGAGGCTAAAATGACTTGAAAAGGATTGTGGGCCGTTACCTGGTTGGTAGTTGCTTGAATGACTCCGATCGGGAGGGTAACAATCCATGCCAAACCAAATGCAAAGAGGAGACCCCACCAGGGTAGCTGCACGTCTTCTTTCCATATAAAACACATCATGAGGGATAGCGCAATGCTACCTACTAATAAAACAAGGAACCAATACTGAGGAACTTGCTTGTAACGTTTCATCAGTTTTGAATGAATGTCGAGGCTGGCATTCTTCATAGCAGATCTACTTTGCTTCCAAATATCACTAGTCAAATTAGAAAACAAATTGTCATTTTTCCAATTAAGGGAGTCATCAAAAAAATACATCGCATATAGCACATATAACGTGTAAGGAGCCAACCTGCCATTGAACAATGCCACGTGTGTGAGGGTGGCTGTAAATCTTGCAAATCCCGACCCAATCGAGAGGGCAAACAGGGGGCTGAGGTAGAGCTTGCTATATTTGTCATAAGCCGGAATATTAAGATCATATTGTGGGGTCAAGATCTTAGTAGTATCGTATTTGTGCCCACTGGAAGTGAACAGCTGATTAGAAAATATGGGAAATTTCCTGGCATCAAAAGTGTCGAACTTCCAGTAACAAAGCGGGACAATTATGTAAATAAACATGATAAAGCCAATCCCAACATTCAGAATCGATGAAAAGGGTGTAACCAATGGACTACCATGATAAGCCCCAATCCCCGCCCAATCGAGGGTGAAGGCACCCACTCCAAGTCCATGGTATCCCGAACCGATTTGCTGGGCAGTGATACTATGAGGCCACGCCCAACATACCCAAGAGAAGAATGTCAATATCGGAAACAGATATCCTGGAAATAAGTAATAGGCAAAGCTTGCAGCCATAAAAACAAGGAAAAACTGCATCCTTGTAAGACCTTGACCTTTTGCTTTGTGTTCCTTTTCATGAAGTGCCCTGCAACAACAAAGACGTTATAACCTACAAGAACATAAGAAACTACAAAGTTCATCCTTATCATGAGCTCCTTTGACAAAGTTGCACCTAACCCAAGGACAAGCTATGGACCGAACAGAATGGCAAAAAGGGGGGGTCATGTAACCAACTCCAAATTCGTTGGGAAGAAGATTTATTTCGTTATCATTGAGATTCATTGGAGGTCACCATCCAAAGTGGATTATTGGATGAGTAATCTTAACTTTATGCATGTCTTTTTAAAGAATCTTATGGCAAGAGAATGTCAAACAGAGACCATCGACTATTGAAGAAACTGTCTTTCATTTACTTTCTCTTTATGAACTCTATACATCAAAATTAATGGTCTCAAGGGGAATAATTACATCACTAATCAAGACAAATGTATGCTGTATATATACTCTTATGAACTGGTTCAAATACAATGCATAAAACAGTTTCACTTTATTCACCCACTCCCCACATAAAGCTACATACTTTTTTGAACTTTTAAAATGTTCCTTTATTCAGTTCTTCCCAGATGTAAAGATTTTAAGCTTTTAAGACATCCTATGCGGCTATGCATACAAGACACACCATTTTCAGACAAAAAATTTAAACTTTCAAATTCACATAATTCCACCAATTAATGATGAGATCGAGACGGCCAATAAGAGGAACAGAGTAAAAAAAGGATTACTCCCTATAAACGTTAAATATTTAGTCCGTAGTACTTGAAAGATAAAATAAACAAAAATCTTAAATTCTTTTTTATGTTTGAATATTGTCTTGTGAAATACAGGGCCTGTGTGACAAAGCTTTTGATAAAAAAAAATTAGTAGATTTTGATAAAAGTTGATTAAACGTGTTCTGGAAATGTTGATAGAAAATTGGGGCTCTATGAAATATGTCTCTTAAAAGTGAAACAAGGGTGACAATTCTTCAACCCAAACATACCATTAGTTTTAAATGATTTTGATCTTTCTAATTATTGTTCCTAATAATGTTCAGTGATGATTAATTCCAATGATCTACCCCATAACAGAACCACTGAAAAACAATAGAAACTGATGGAGAAAAAAACAACAGTAAATGTAAGAAAGACAAACCTAAATAAAGAAACTTGAGCAAGATTAGAAGGCCACCACATCTGTACTGGATCAACCAAGTATTTTCTCAACATCCCTGCCCATCCATATCCCAATATCTGCAGATCAAGGGAAAAAATCAATATTACTGTGTGTAATTGTGGAGAGAGAGAGATGAATTAATAAATGTACCTGAGTAGTCAACACAATCAGGAGAGCCAAAAAGAAATTCAAGCTTTGCTTGTAGTAAGCTTTCATGACAGTAATAGCGCCGATGGAGTAAGCATCACCGCCGCCAATGGACACCCCACAATTTGCCATCACAGTGATAATCACATGTTCTTTAACATTGAAAGGCCCCGGGTTGAGGCCGAAGCTCCACCGTCCAAACACCTTGTACTGCTTTGTGGGCAGTGTCGCCGCCATGAACTTGCCCACGGGAAGCACCGCAATTTGCATCAAAATGGCGGAGATGGTCAAAGGCTGTGTTCTGTATATGAAGAAAGTGTTCAGGAAAATCAAGATTGTACATGAGGCCAGGCCAAGAAACCATGCACGGAATGTCATTACTGGGAGTGTGGGGTCGTCAGTTTCCGGCACCACCAGCGCCACCTCCTCCACCGGACATGTGTTTTCCGTTTGTGGCTCTCCGTTCAGCTTCTCCGCCGCTGCTGCGGTGGCGGGGGCATCCTTGGCAGACATTAATACAGCTATATTCGAATTGGTAAGACTGTGACAAATGATGCTGATAATATAATGTCCTCTGGATACCGTGTCAAATATATAAGGGAGAGAGGGAAGGTGGTATTACTAATATGCCCTTGTCTTTTTAAAAAACATTTATTAAAGGAAAAATCACAATTAACTTAATAATAACAAATTTTAGCATGTCCACTTATAG
>CAIGRR010349206.1:0-11807 GCA_903798365.1 Fraxinus sp. 1973-6204 | reverse complement strand
TGATTTTTTGATGCATAATAAGTACTGAACGATTTGAATAGAATGTGTGCTATAGCAGATAACAAAGAATCTTCTACCTTATCTTCAATCTCGGGAGACACAAGTTCTATGATATGTGACCAAGGGAATGTCTTTTCTGTATGCTTTTGGTTTAGTGTTCTTACTGATGGCTTTCCACTTGAATGTCTGCACTTGCATTGCATACCAGGAATTGTGCTAATATACTTTTATGTTCTGAGCTGTTATGAATGTTAATACGTTTTCATTCTTCTGATGATGCATTTGCAATGCAAATGGACCAAGAGACCAGTGTTTTTCTTTGGTTGAAAGTTAATGCATTGAGATCTTATCCTCCTAATATGCTGGTCCAGGCATTTAATCCTTCATTTTAGAAATTGGAAATATCAAGTGCAGAAAGTCAAACTTATAGGTCTCTATGATGTAAGATTTTCTTCTTACTGTCGCATAGGTGCTGAGTTTCATAGGAACTTCATAAACCTTGAACTCTGCTCTACTGGTATTTATTCCTTGGAGAATGTTTCTAGCGTTAAAGCAGAGGTTGGAAGCCTTCCTTCATGATTTCATCTCCATTGGTTCCAAATGCCTCGAACAAAACAAAGTCATCTAGGATGGGCATGAATATCTCGTCCTCATAGAAGAATGGTGCATAGTTGGTGAGAATTGAAGGTAAATTGATGTCGTAGTCAATATTTTTCAGATTTTCAGCACTAAATTCTGAAATCATATTGACTTCCTCTTCTATTGACCTACCTGCAGTTTTCTTCTCCAGATTTCCTTCTTGTGCAATTTGTGAACCTGATGATAATTGGTGCTTTTTGTCGCTTTCAGAGTCTAGGTTCATATTTGGGCGTCCAGATGCCCTCTTGTTCAAATGGGTATTCCAATAGTTTTTCACTTCATTGTCTGTACGACCGGGGAGTCTACCAGCAATCAGCGACCACCTGTTCACAGGAAGCATTTATACTGAGGCAACAATGCATAACCAAAGTGATTTACAGGTGAACTGGCTGGAATCAAAAGGAGGACTGCCTGCTTTCTAACAATTCAGGTTAGTTTGGCTAAGCCTATATGGCGTTAAAGCGAATCTTAAATACAGATATCTTTGTTTAATGGGTGGCGAACTTAGTATGTTCTAAAAACCAACAGACTTCACACTCACGTGAACGAAAAGAACCTCGTGTTCAAAATTTGCTCTAGCGTCATCATATGTCACTTTTACACAGTTTCAGCAATATTCGGTTCATATAAAGTCTTTATTCCGTGTTGGTTTGAAACATTTTGGTGTTTGACTTCAAAACTTACAAAACCAATTCTCTGTTGGGGTACTGAGTATTCACCTGTTGCCCAGAAGCTTGTGCATTCTGATAATGAGGTCCTTTTCATCTTCCGACATCATACCACGCTTGATGTTTGGTCTCAAGTAATTCTTCCATCTCAGCCTGCAGCTCTTGGGTCCCCTCTGCAGACCTGAAAAACACAAGGGAAATAATTGGTTGTCTTGCAGAATCTGTAAACAATAATGGAGTGTTTGATAAACAAGGCATGCACAGACAGAAGAATGTGTGGAATTATACCTGACTTCTTAGAAACAGCAGTCCAGTTCCCTTCTCCATGAGTCTCCACGTATTTCTTCAATATCAAATCCTCTTCGGGCTTCCAGAAACCCTTCTTCAGTCTTGCCTTCACTTCTTTACCTTCCATGTTCCTTCTCTCTCTCACTTGAAGATTTTGTAATGAAGATATGAATTCTGTGCATGTTGTGGAAAATATATATAGACAAAAAGATTGTGGGATCTCTTCAGTAAACTGCACCTGCTCGTGCATGAGTTTGCACTATGGATACTATGGATCTATGTGGGGACTGTCTTACGTGGCTTTAGTTGTTGATACTGGCTTATCTTTCAAGAAAATCTGTCCTCCATTGCAAGACCCAAGAAGTACAGTGGCATTATATGTCAATAATTGGTAGATGTATACAGTAGACTTAATTATGTCTCAGCGGCCATCCCTTTTTGGTGTGAGGAGCAAACGAAGTAACAAACTATATTACTCTTAGGACAGTTTTTAACATCGCGCAGTAAGCATTGCACAAGAGAGGCAGCCATAATTTGAACTATTTTTATTTCTTAACTCTATCCAGTCGCAGTCTGGTTGAGTTCATTCCACCAAACATGCCAGTGCTGTTATTAGTTTTCGCTACTTGTCGTATTCAAGATCTCCACCATTCTCTTCCTCTTTATGCCGATTCTTCTTAATTGTGTTTGTTTTGTTAGAATAAGGGGAATGTAATCTAGCGTTGAGGAGAATTCAGAGACGGCGTTATTATGTGCTTAAACAGTTCAATGATAGCCGGGTTTTATTGACCTTGCATGTTTTGTCACGTCCATTCTTGATGGAAAACAATATAAATATATTGATTGGGTATTAAAACTTTGTCGATTCAGAGCATTCGTAAATGATCTACGTTTTATTATAAAACCCACTTCCTCTTTTATTAATACTTAAATGGACGTAGAAACATAAGTAGGCATATTTTTTCTTCTTCTTTGTTTTAACCAAATCAAGTATTACACATCTTTGTGGCAATGTGTGATATTATGTTTTTGCATTTTTTTAGACACGTTAAACACAACTATTTGGGATGCATAAGTGGTTTTGCACAGTGACACCACTCAATTTTGTAGTGTAAGAGATCATAGAAATATGGTACTTTGGCAGGCGCACAATTTAGATAAAAAGAAAAGGTTGTCAGACTACGTCGTATAGTGATCTTTTAGGCTGGCTTGCTAGATTGATTGTTGGAGTTTTTTTGAAAAATTATTATGAATCCTTCTACTTATTCCATCATTTTCCCAATGATTGTATTCTACTAAGCATCCATGCGAATTAAATAAATGAAGTTTCCTTCCTTTCTAATCGAACGTCTTGAGTCTATCCCGACTTAAGAGGTGTAAAGGTGGATTAAATTTTGAACTAGGATGCTCGAGCTTGAGCGGGATGGTTTCATCTTTGCACTTCTATCGTAATCATGGAGCCGAAACCCTATTCTAAAATTTGAGAATTGACTATATCAACTCATGTTTGGAACTTTTGATTACCGATGAAAATGTTATTCGGTAAACTAACAATATATTTTTGTTCTTCTTCATAATTAATTATAATAAATGAAGAGATAAATATAAGTAAATAAGTTTGTTTATTTTTACTAACGTAAACTTATATACTAGTTAAATATAATATTAGGAAAACAAGTTGTCTGGATTCAAATTTTGTTGATGCTCAGTTTTATAAATTTTATGTGCCGGACTTTAGAATGAAAAATAAATTCAGTGGCTCTAAGATGTAAGAGTGCGTTTGATTGCAAGTGTGAAATTTACATGCAAAGAAAATAAATCCTATACAATTCAATTGTCTAGAATTTATTTGAATGAAAATTATTAATTAAATGTGTTTAATTGATTTAGTTTTTAACCTATAAAATGTTATCATTGTCCATTTTTTATTGATGAGTAAATAAGAGAAAGAGAGAGTGTGAGTGAATTACCTGGAAAAATAAAAATCGCCCCTCCACGGAGATTTTTGAGGAAAATATAGTTATATGGCCAAAAGTTGAAAAAGATTTTTCATGGAAAAAATTGTCAATCACGCACTATAAATGTAGGAATTTGAGTGAAAAAATTATATTTTCCATATAAAAAATGAAGTTAAGTAAAAACATATTCATCTCGTTAGGATGGAAAGATGCATGTATTAACTTGCTAAGATTGTAATAGTTCTAGTTGGTTGATCCTCGTCTCTTTCCCACTCTTCGTTTCTTGTGCAGTGCTAAAGGATATACCTAACAGTCACCGGGAATTAATTTGGATAATTCCATTAGGTGGTGGTATATGATGTCTGTAACACTTTCAGATATTCTTCAGATGAAGTCCTCTCATTTGACACCTGGGAGTGGGGAATGGGCTGTTTATGTCCTTTTTTTGGGGACACGAGAAATAATTTATTTTAAGCAACAGTATGGAAATAGTGAAACACAGATCGTGTTGGAATGTGGAATAATAATTATTCAAACAACAAAAAAAAATTATAAGTCAAGAATTCAAGATCGTTACTTGATGTTCATGTGTATATTATGTTCAAGAATTTTAGATTTAGCCCATGTTTGATCCCCATTAAATTTTTCTTTCTCATTCTTCTACTCATTTTTAACCACACATTTTTCAATAAAATAATATTTTTCATCACATCAATAACTTTTCATTTTTTTTTCAACCACAGATTCATCATCAATTTACTATTCCAGAATACATTCTTTCAAAATAATGTGGCTCAAACACACCCTTAGCCTATGTTTGACACCCATTTTGGGAGAAAAATTGGTTTTTGAATAGTGATTGATGGAAGAATGTGTGGTTAAAAAGTAAGGAGAATTTTTGAGTTTATGTGTAATATTATTTTATTGATAGAATGTATGATTGAAATGAAGAGAGAGAGAAAGAATGAGAATGAGAATGGAAAAAAAAAATGGGTGTCAAACATAGGCTTAATATATATTTGTCTTCCCCCTTNTTATTTTATTGATAGAATGTATGATTGAAATGAAGAGAGAGAGAAAGAATGAGAATGAGAATGGAAAAAAAAAATGGGTGTCAAACATAGGCTTAATATATATTTGTCTTCCCCCTTTACACGAATATTCATGTTGTTAGCTGAAAGATAGACACATAATTTAGCTTAGGTTGATCTACTCCAGAGGCAAACCTACGTCAAGATTACCCTACCTTTGGAACACTTTGTTAATGCCCCTATATCAGAAGTCCAGACAATTGAACTATGAAGATAATAAAATATTTTAGTTGTAACCATCCAAGTCAAGAAAATAGAGAGGGTTCCATAATAGAGTATATATACACAATGTTTTTAAAAGGAGTTGTTTAAGTTACATGATTAGGATAATAACATGTTAACATGCTTTTTGAGTCATTCTATTTACTGTGCTTTTTAATGATTAACTCACACATACATAGATCTGAATTATATTATTCAGTAAGCTATCTGCTATTACAATTAGTAAAGCATAAGGCCTTTTTTCAGCTAAGTAGAGCTAATATTTTACATTTTTGCCAATTTACTAACAATACAAAAGTCAGTTGTAATATTATTCAGGATGGACAAACTATAATTTTTGTGAACAGTAATTCATACAAGGCTTTGCTCAAGAGTTTACTCCACTACTTTAAAGTTTATTATGTATTATTTCGTTCAAAATCTCTCTTTATTGAAATATTTCAGATGCCATTCAATGTCTTTTAACTATTCCTCATCATATGGATAATGACACTTGATCTGTTATAACTATTAAAGCTGACATATTACTCTTTTAAAAGATATCTCATCTCAGGTGTAGAAAACAGGCAGTTCAGGAAAACAAACATAACAAAGAAAAGGAATTGTTTTTAATTATGACAATGTAATGATTATACTTATGAAATACAAGATACGAGTCTGTTCATTAAATTGTATCGACTTACGAAAACATAATTATATTCAAAGAGAGGCAAATAAGTTGGATTAAAAGACTAAGATAAGGTCGTATTTTTGGATTAATAATCGGTTTTTTTTTTCCTGCTTTTGTGGTTTTCTAAAGCCTATACCACATATACATCCGAAGTTAACTAATAGTATTTGAACCTTTTACCAATTTAAAATTGTCTGTCATATTGTATCTATAAATTGATAGGAATAATATTTAGCCCCTGTTTGACATCCATTAAAAGGAGTTTTCTGGGGAAGTGGGTTTTGAAATAGTGATTTTCTGGATAATGTGTAGTTAAAAAATAAGAAAACGTTTTAAGTTTACATGCAAAATATTTTATTGTGTGAATGTGTGGTTGAGAAAAAAAAATTCATTTAATGGATCAAAGGGGGGCTTAGCCAGACAAAAAAGAGTGAAACATGTAGCTATTAAATTACAAACTTTGAAAATTTTATAGAACAGAGAATGAAAGAAGACTAACAAGACAAAAGAAGGTTATTTTAAAGTTTATCCTACCAGGATACCAGATTTTCATCTTCAAGTTAAACTGATATGTAAAAAATATTTATAAAAGGATGCAAGGATAAAAAGGAAGAGTGAGAATAAATGGACAAAGATCAATAAGGCCTTTTATATAGTACCAAACCAAGGAAATGTATGAAGGGAAATTTGGTATAAGCCATATATGTGTAAACAATTCACTCATGACAATGGCAAAAAACAACCAACCTCAAGAGTTATAGTGTGATCAGAGACATCAACAGCTTTGGCTCTAAAAATACTGGCAATATCAAGAACGTTGCGCCGAGCAGTAGCATTCACAGCAATTTTTATCAACATCAATTCCCGCTCAGCGAAAGGCAAATGTGTAAGATCCCGAACCTGAAAATGACAAAGCTAACAAGTTGAGGAGTTGTTCGAAGCACATTCAATTCAAGAAAACCAGAAACAAACCGTGCTGGCAAAGAAATCTTCATGTTCAGTCAAACAGGTTTGTCAGAAATCGAAGTATAGAACTCCTTTGTCGAAATGAAATGAGGACTATCACACTAGACAAAGGCTAGGCGCTGGGAAAAAACTAGAAGTGGTAAAGTCCAGGCACTAAGGACAGACAAAGTATGAGCATGAAGACCCATAATTTATTGAGTAAGACCTGGGAATGCGTAACACAAACAGAATACTTCAGCAAGCAAATCTGGTTGTAACAAGAAAAAGCGGCCAGAATTTTTATTTCACCCTAAAATCATCAACCATTTATCCAACTACAGTGACATTCTATATACAGAAGTTTTAAAATATATTTGTGTGATTTAGAGGTAAAGGTAATGCTTAAATAACAAATGTGCAATGCTGGATGTGAATCGTGCGATATTCCTATTCAAAGGTCAAAATAATGAAATGCTCTCACCTCATGAAGATCCACCAGTTTATTAAGTTGTTGCACCAACTTGCTAATTGATTCATCTGTACCAGGAACAACAGTAGTAATGCGAGAAATCCCCTCAACTTCAGCATGACCAACGGCTAAACTCTACCGATAAGAAATGAAGACAAAAATGCACCAAAATCAGAAGGAATAGATTTATTTCACACTTTCTGCAATGAATAAGATGACAGTGCATGCCTGAATATTGTATCCTCTTCGAGAAAATACCCCTGTGACAAGATTAAGAACTCCAGGAACATCATTAACAAGCATTGAGAGAGTGTGAGAACGAAGACCACTTGTCTGCAAGCATCAAATTTAGGAACTGAAGTAAGAACCATTCAGGGTCAAGTTTTACAAAAAATATTACCACTGCAAAACTCGCAGTATCTAAACATAACAGTAAAATTTCATAATACATATGTATTATAAGCCTCCAAAATAAAGTCAGCATGTTAAGGGCACTTGTGTATTAAAATATAAAAGACACTAATATGAGACTAATGTTAACAGAAAGAAATGGCAATTCCTTACATCATCATCATTCAGAACACCCCAGTGAGCATCAAGAACTTGATTGAATGAAATGTCGTCAGCTGTTTCCACAGGATAAACGTCTCCCTTCATACAACATAAATGCATTAGCATTCAGCTAATATTGTGTTTCACAAAACATGCAACACCCTCCATATTCACTTTTGTTAAACGAAGTAAACACAGAGGGAATGCATGGAAGCGCCGTTGTGTGGGGGCTGAGTTATCAAGAAGCAGGGGGAAAAATAGAGGCTAATCATTCAAAAGAGGAGTATAGTAAAACTGTATCCTTTATATAGTGCACTATCACCTATAGATTCCCGTTGGAGGGACTTGCATCTTTCCTTTACTGGCATAGTTTCTTATACATATATTAATATAGCATAACTAGTGAGAATAACTACCATAAAAGCATTGACGATCAAAAATGCACAAATCAAAACTGTAGCTTGCTAAGTTATGATTTTGAAAAAATTCATTAGAGAACCAAAAAATTCGTAACATTTAATAACTTGAGGATTTCTGCTTAATTTAGGTTCCTGTCCCATGGTTGTGACAGAGAGAATAACACAGAACTTCAGAGTCTTCATATCACCAACTCATAGTATGGATGTTACATTGATAGGATATATATACTTTGAAAATCTAAAACAAGTCCAACAATAATCACCCTAATTGGTCCAAATTAAAATTTTCCAAAGGTTTAACAAATTGGATGTACATTTTCAACAAGCTATTTTGTTGTACTGATATCTGTGCAGATGAAGTGGCTATGGTCAACTTTTCAGAAATTTAAGTTATGTGTACAGTGGACCCATACATAATTTAATATCATGTAAAAATGATACAAGTCATGCAAACCAACTTTTCTTCATTTAGAAACCACATAAGAATAGGACGTAGTATTGAAGTCCTTGTGTGTTAGTGTAGGGTTTCTGTGTCGAACTCCTTAAAATCCAATCTAACCAGGAGTATTTTGCTCATGTACTAGGAGTTAAAGTGGTAAGGTCCTTGCAACCAGTTGAGTTTCTTGATCCTATATATGCAGTGCTCAGCAATTATATCCCTATGTCAGACCTCATACTCCAGCTGGAGAAAGAACCAGTCTATAATAGATGTGATAAGCATGACACAGTAAAAATAATGGAAAAGTTTTGTGATACTTCATGCAAGGTTTAACAAACCAGCATACCCCGTTAGACGTATTGGATACTACATCAGGTGTTCTCTTTACAGAACTTGGAACTGTATCAAGTGGCTTAGTTTCTTCAAGATCTGGATACGAAGCTGCCGAGAACCGCCAAAAAGGAGCAGATTCCCCCATCTTTTCCCTTCTCAAGGCAATCTATATTGAACCAACAAAAAATCCAACTTACATGGATAGGAAAAGAAAGGAGAAAAATATACTGTCAACATTCTCTAAGATACCTACTTTTCCGGTCCTAGCAATCTCCCTGATTCCAAATTTACTTAAATTCCTTTGTACTGCAACCATCTTCCCAGGATCTCCTGTCACCTACACAAACAATATAAGACGAAAAAAATGAAAATTGATTTATAATAATATCTCCCTGTCTCCAGAAATGCAACAAATTAATACTGTATCAGATGCACCCAAAAGGAACATTAGTGTGAGGCAGAATATACAGCAGTAACAAATTTAGAGCCTAATATTTACAGCCAAATTATCTTTCTAATTGTGCACCGGAAAAAGCTAGTGGTCATTTTTTGCTAGTTTAGGCACCAAAAAAATGAAGAGAAAAAGAAGAAGAAAGAAAAGACCAACTCACAACTCAAACTAAAATCGGAGCAATCAGCTCAACCAGTGGACTTACTACTATGTGATCAATATAGACAGCCATAGCCACTAAAACCATATGACTTCAGTTTGAAGAGTGGATGAACAGACCATTTTCGGTTGATAAAGTAACAAATTTGTCTCAAAAGATTTTAGTGCTTTAAGCAAGTATTGGAACTTGAAGGGCAAATCTTTAATAAGTTAAGAACATCGCCTTTGATGATGATATTGTCTTTTGCAGATGAGACTCAATGAGGCTAGAAAGCCATTTTTAAATAGGAGTTGTACAGAATGCGTACTTAAATGATAAGAATCAATATTGCGGAGAATGAGACTAGGTACAGAGAAGTGTAATTTTAACGGACCATAGAGGAAAAGAGAATTCATGTACCTATACAAGTATAGGCTAATAAGGTTTTTTAATTGATTTGAATATTATCATCCAGCATCCAGCCCATAATTATTTCATATAAATCAATAGAGTGAAATAAGTTAAAGTTACACAGGTGAGAATGAACTAATGAAATATATTTTGTAGCAGATACTACAAGGCAGTTCAAAATGAATTAAATACCCACTTCAGATGGAACATGATCAGATCTACATGGAGAGTGCACCTTAGAATGGCCAAAGTCAAAAATATACAAGCATTAGCCTGTAAAACGTAAAAAGGCGTCTTGAAAGATTACAACTCCTGGGTTATTACTTACTATTCAAAATCAATCTACACTTGTAGTACTAGTATTAGCGCATTATGTAAATTAAAATTCAACAAGTAGAACTAGGCATCACCTCAATTGTTAACGAGTGATCTGAGATGTCCACAATTTTTGCCCTGAAAATGTCCACCAACCACATGACCTGGAGAATACATTCAAAGGATAAAATATGTTACCTCAATGAAAGAAAGAATGAAATGTCTAAGTAAAATTATAGAGACGTCATGAACCTTCCACATATATTAATTTCCTCAAATTAATGTTAGACAACAAGCAAGACGTGTGACATAAAAGTACAAGTTGATGGTAAAGAACCCAGCATAAATACCTCAGCTCGACACTTTGGATCTGCGTTGATTTTTATGAGCATTAATTCCCGTTCTACTTGTGGCTCCCTGGAGAGGTCTTCAACCTGGAAGCTAGGTCCACACATTAGAAATCAAATTACTTGAAGCAATCATGCCAACCCATCAATTAAATGAAAAATAGAATCCATTTCCCACTAAATGCGACAAAGAAAATCAGAAAAGAAGTTATAAGGAGTCACGTCTTACACCGGAATTTCAAAAATATTGGCTAGGATAGAGAAATGAGAGTAGTAACAATAAAATCTCTAATAGTTATGAAAACCAAGGTTTATTGGTTTCATACAAGTAACTCCATATTAGGATTGATAGTATAGTTGTAAGAAACTCATTTTATAAGTGACATTATGCTCGAAGATCAAAAATAAGATCATGACCTTTAATACATTCACAAGTTTCTGGAGCTGTTCCATAACTTGTTGCAGCACTTTTTCAGTTCCAGACACAACTATTGTAAAAAGAGCCCTGTCCTTGTTCAATCCAACTGCAAGGGACTCAATGTTATATCCTCTTCTTGCAAAAACTCCAGCAATACGATTTATCATTCCACTTTCATCACCAACAAATACTGAAATTGTGTGGCGCTTCACCCTGGATTTACATGACAAACATGCTATTATTTAACAACTTTAATCCTTTATATGCCTATTGAAATGCAAGTGCGTAACTATTTGGTTCAGTATTTTGTTTTGGAGTCAGTTCCTTTTCTAATGATTATGCATGTGTTTTCTCTGAAGTAACTATGTCACACATCCACTCTCCATATATTTCAGATAGGAATGACCTTTCAAATCAACTAAACCTTTTTATCAAGAGTAATTTTGTATTTATGTCGAGTTTCAGAAGCTAAAACTACAGAAGCAATAAGAACGCATATAATTACTGCAATTGTGAAACTTCATAACTTGAAAGGAAAGTTGAAAATCACATTACTCGAGAGACTAATTATTTTAGGTTCTCAAATAGTTAAAACGGGATATGTAGTTATAAATGAAGGGGCTGTCTTATTTTTCCTCTTGTATTCCCCTCCTACTCACAGGGAACAGAAGTGCAATACCTAAACTTATCTCCCGAAGGCAAAATGTCTTTTTTTATGAGATTTGGCCTTTTTAGACACTGCTTCACCATACAACATGCATGTTTAAACTCAAACTCTACTTTTCAAACATTTCTTTCACTGAGGTCATACAAATATGCTATGATTTACCAAATAAATCCAAAAGACTATTTTATTATTTCTTTCTCTTAGTTATAAAAATATTGACATGTACTTCGAATAATGGCATGAATGTATAGTTCTCAACAATGATTCAAAAGTATGAATATGCATGTCTAAACATGCATCAGGTAATCTTAGATCGTTAAAAGAGCAAAAGAAAACATAAACATGATTCCATGAACATTAAACTTT
>CAIGRR010349201.1:0-18624 GCA_903798365.1 Fraxinus sp. 1973-6204 | reverse complement strand
GATTCCTTCTATTTTTAAATCTAGATTGCTTGTTACTAGACGCTAACTTGATACTATTTTTTTATTTTTTTGTTTATATATCGAATTTTAAAAAAATATGAATGTAATTTAACATTAAAATTATTAGTTCTTGTTTAAACGTCTATGTTGACTTGTTTAAACATATAATTATGTCGCTAGGTAAACCGCGGATTAAAATCGAACCAAATTGCAAATAATGGTTTGGTTTGGAAAAATTTCAAAACGCATAAAATGGTTTGAGTTGAAAATATAACACAAACCGTTCTAATCGAACCGTGTTCACCCTTAGTACGTGTATTACCTATCAAATCTTTTAAAACTTTCCTGGTCTGGGTATTACAAGTTGCACGGATTTTTTTTAAACAATAGCTATTTTAATAAGAATAATTTTACTTGTACATCAAAAAATGTACATAAGGGTGTACACCCCCCTCACATGGGGATGAGATCCGCTTATTTTTTATTCAAGTGGGTTCCACCCCTATGTACATGGTGTTGTACCACTAGCAAAACCGTTTTAATAATGCGACAAACTATTTTAACAATCTATGATTACATTAGAGATGCTTTCTGATTGAATTTTATAAAGTTCATGTTGTCATTGGTAAAATTAACCCATTTTTCTAGACGGTTGATTGACTGGGGCCTGACTAGCACATTTTATAAAGTTTGATATGGGCCTGAGATAAATTAGAGTTCAGTGGCCAATGTGATTGTAAGTGCAGAGTACAGTAGCCATTGGTGAAATTAACCTAATTTTCTCTTCTCCCCTCAACTTTACATTTCTTTCCTCTAGAAAACCTTTTCACATACAAGCACCCCCCTTATCGGAACAGTAAAGTACTCTCAAAGTCCTCTTTTTCTCATTTTCTTCACTGAATAATGATCTTTTCTGCGCAGTCGAATTTAAACTTTTGCTACATATAGTGATATACGTATACATACAAATGGCTTCTCTATCTGTATCTTCACCGATGGAAGCAATTTCGAGCTCCAGTTTGCATATTCCGAAGTTCTATGAGTCTGCATCTGCAATTAAATCTATCAAAACTAGCAGTAAGCATTGTAAGTCCCTGAAAATGAACTTGAGTTTACCTAAAATGGCGAATTTAGGGTTTGGGTTTCGAGTTTTCGCAGTTGGGAGTGAAATATCGGACGAGGGCAATGATAAAGAAGAGATCGTATCAGAGAATGATAATGGTGGATTCAGTTTAGTTACTGAAGAAAGTGTGTCTTTATCTCAGGTAATAATACTATGAATCAATATATTTTTTCATTTTCGATAGCTAGAATTCTGTTGAAATGAAAATGCTATATTGGATTTTGAGTAAAACTGCAAACTGTTAAAAACGTCACACAACTTGCAACATAAATTATGAGGATCAAACGAGTGATGAGACCAGAAAATCTTGGATTGATATGATTGTCAAATTCAAACCAAAGATAAATGTAAAGTTGTTAATTTGTTATTTGATAGTTTTTTTTTTTTTTTTATAAACTCTAGCTACAGTAACATTGGAGAGTTGTTGAACTTATTTTATTATAAATAGGAATAAATGTGTGTTAGGGACTGATGATCTACTGTCATCCGTCAATAATGTTGTAATCAAGTCTTTTAATTATTTTTGAAGTTTTTTTCATATTTTCTTCTTGGTATTAGAGTCATTGTTAGCCCTCAGCACATGACAAGTCTTCTCTTCCACTATCAATTTACTGTCTGTAAATGTTGACAACTTTTTTACACTCATCTCTCATTAATTCCATCTATCAAATAAATCCCACGGAATCCCAACAGAACAAAACAGAAAATTTCATGCCAANAATTTACTGTCTGTAAATGTTGACAACTTTTTTACACTCATCTCTCATTAATTCCATCTATCAAAAAAATCCCATGGAATCCCAATGAAACAAAACAGAAAATTTCATGCCAAAATTGACAAATGAATTCAAGAACATGTTGATTATTTCACCATTAAAGACTTTGTCCCCACCAAATACATCACATCAAATAAAAAAATAATAACAAAATTAACAAATGAATTCATTCCCCAGTGAAATTCCAATCTTCTCATTCATGGTTGGATCATCGCAATAGTTTGAAGAAATCATTGGACTCGTTATAGGCTTAGACACAATCTTTGCAATATGGGAAGCACTTGAAATACTTATATACATAGGCGACGTATCTTTGCAAGAATGAAGATAAAAATCATTGTTAGCTTCTTCATCAAACTAATGTCCATAGTAGCTCTCAATTTTTCGAGCCAAACTGTGCCTTCACTTCCAGCACAACTTGCAATAGAAATGATGAGTACCAAATGAGGGATAAAGAGACCAGAAAATCTTGGAGTTATAAAATTGTCGAATTCAAACCAAAGGATAAATGAAAAGTTGTTAATTTGTTATTTGATAGTTGTTATGTATCTTTTGAATAAACACCGACTATAATAATAATGGAGAATTGTTGAACTTATTTTATGATAAATAGGAATAAATGTGTGCTAGGTGTTCATGACCTGATGGTCATAGTCAATAATGCTATAATCAAATCTTTTATTTATTTTTAAAGTTCTTTACATATTTTCTTCTCGATTAGTAAAAAATGTTTCTTTTTGAATTTATATTTTCTCTTTATCATAATTAACAAGATTTTTTAGATTATTAAGTTAATTTCCACTCGCTAGAGTGTAGTATGAGTTTCGATGCCACACATGTTGATATTTTTCAATGAATACGTTAAACATGATTACGATGTCTGATAAGTCGAATGTTAATAAAGACTATTTTGATGTTGGGAGTTCATAAGCTTTGTAGACGTGGACATGCGGTATGTGTGCATTTTGGGGCCTTGTTATTGTTGCACTCATGCATGCTAGCCAAAGCTTGGTAAATTGTGTGTCTTCTCCATGATGTAATAGTTCGTCAATGGATATTTCAAATGGCTACTTTAGCTTTGTTGTGATGGTCTCTCTCATATTTGAAGGGTAATTCAGATTTCATACGTAGTAGTGAAAAAAAAGTGGATGCAACATCAAGTGTGACAAAACCTCCTGTACTCTCATATGGAAATACAACAGGGGGAGGAGGTACAAGGGCAGGGCTTTTCAGAACACCAATATCTGGTGGAGTACAAAGTGCGACTTCTGCTCATGGCTTACCCAGACCAGCCTTAGCAGTCCGGAATTTAATGGAACAGGTAAAAACATCTTGCTCATATATTTTGTTACTCCTTTGTTGCAACTTGTTAAGAGTTGTCCTCATATGTTTATTTCTTCACGGCATTCCAATAACTGAAGGCTAGGTTTGCTCACTTGTGTACTGTGATGTCCCGGATGCACCATCGTCGGGAAGGTTATCCATTTGGTTCACTTGTAGATTTCGCGCCAGATCCCATGGGGCGTAAGTTATCTTTCGTTTTTTTACATGATTATGTTACATAATTTGTTGTTTGCTTTCTTCTTGAGTTTCGTAACAATGCTAATCAATTAATTACTGTTCTATGTGAAATTGAACATTTCAGTAGCTATGTCATTGGCCTTGATCACAAGTCATCATTTTGTATGACTAGAGAAGTATACATATTCCAGCTCTTTTCTCGGTGACATGTAATATGTTATGTAAACTGGAAGAAAGGAATGCCCTTTTCCTCTTATGTTTTCTATGGATTAATCAGTTCAATTACATGCAAGCTATTTACTTTCTTTACTCTTTGTTTTGCAATGAAACTTGGATTTTAATTAAAATTAGGAAAGCATATTGAATGCGGTCCTTTCAAGTCTCGTTTCAATCCCCTACAACCAGCAGACCAACATAGGACTGTTTTCAAATCTGCTTTAGATATCCCCAACAATCAGCAGACCAACATAGGACTGTTTTCAGATCTGCTTTAGATATCAAGTGCAGAATTATAAAAATGAAGATGTTCTTGATGTGGCTTTTAATCTAAATACTTTGACATAACACATGCACCCTGCAGAAAGCCACCTTCATAACTCTGACCACGTGTCATTTATATTTCCATCTTAGTCTAGCTCTCCAAAATACAAGCATCGTCCCAACTTGAATTCTTCATTTTCTTTTTGGTGACATCCAAATTAAGAACACTTAGTTGCAACTTGCTAAAAGTACTAATCTACCTTTGTATTTCATCCGCATTCTAAGTAAAAACTCTCATTTCTGTGTCTCAGGTTGGGGTTAAAAATCTGAAACCTTGCAAATAACATTACTTAGCTACTTCTACTCACATATTCATGCCACATTAAAATGAGCTATCAATCCAATATGGAGGGATTAATTCCTTAATTGTTCTGCAGATCCTATATTTTCATTTTCACCGCTGGCTATACATACGAGAAATTTGTTAGCTGATCCAAAATGCACACTAGTTGTGCAGGTTAGTATTTTACTTTATAAATATTTTTTTAACGTTTTATTTTCCCTTTATTCACCTATGGGTTACATTGATCTGCAAATTTGTTTAGATTCCTGGATGGAGTGGCTTATCTAATGCAAGGGTAACAATCTTTGGTGATGTATATCCTCTTCCTGAAGACCAGCAGGTTATATTTCCTTCTTCTACTGATACATTGAATTAATAAGTATTTAAAAAAAATAAAATCATTAACCGTTCTACTTGCATTCTTGCATTTGGAAATGAAAAGCATTTTGCTGTCCACATCTGTGGAAGTGGTGATGAAAAATCCTTGGATAAGAAATTCCACTTCAATGAACGTGGGATTTCTTAAATAATTGCTATTTATTGGCTTCCACGTGCCGGAGATTTGCATATATAAATTTTGGTAATTAATGCTGGATTTATAATTCTCGTGTGTACTGTTGATATGGATCTACTGAAGTTAAAATGCTGTGACTAGGTGCATGCCGGACAAAGCTTAAATTTTAATTTAAGCTGTTCAAACATACTTTTTATCTACACATTTTGTAAGACCAGCAATCAATATTCTCTTATTATCCACCCATTTTGTAAGATTTACAACTTATAAGTTATAATCTAAATTTTTTTTTACCAAACATACTCTAAATCACTTGCGATAACAGATAATAAAATGAAGCACTTCTAACAATGATGGTTATATCTCATTGCATTGCCAGGAATGGGCTCATCAGCAGTATATAGCAAAGCATCAACAAGGGCCTTCTCAGAAGTGGGGAAACTTCTACTACTTTAGGATGCAGAACATAAGGTTAACTTTTTTGTATACTATTTTTGACTTCATAATAGTTCACAGCATCATGTTTGCAGTTTTTTACATTGCTCAATTAACTTTTTGAATTCCTCCAAAAATATCTATAGTGAAACTCTCCATATTATTCTCAAAATCTTATGATGCCCCCGTCCTTTTCACCATAGATTGGTCACTTCCAGGATTTGGACGTCTGTTACCTCATATGTGGTCAGTTGTAAGACTTGGACGCTTCTATCTGATGATTTCTTTTTACCTTAATCCTGTACCCTAATCTTACCTGTTCTGAAGGTCGATTTGAGATCTAATTTAGTTTGATGCTTTTGATTCGTTCAACACCTTAAATTTTAAGGTATACATGTCATTATGGTATGATATAATCTTGTTCGGAGCTTCGAGATAAGATGAACATTGAGTTTTTTTGGAATCACAAGTGCTCCAATCTCCAAGGCTCAGCAGTGATATTTTTACATAATTAGTATTGGTTTGAACATTATCCAGCCATGTATCCACGGAATTAGTACTCCTGTAATAGCCCAGATACAGCTTACCTCCAAACATTCTGAAATCTCCAGCATTTTCTTTCTAGTATGTGGCATATAATTTCATAGAAATATCTTTGGAATTCTGAAATGCTTGAACTGATGTAGTTTTAAAAATTTGCCCATAAAGTGAAAAAGCTATTCTTGTCCCAATTCAAACCAAACAGCTGCAGAAATTCTGCTTTTCCCTCGTCTTCTTTTTAATCAGTTTTCTTCACCTAGTTTTTGTGATTCTTAGCGACTTTTTTCATATATACGTCTACTCTGTCATTTGTCTCTTAAGAGACTCACCTTCACATGTTAAATGGTTGTGAACGAACCAAAATATCGCTTATTTAGTCCGGTCTTTAATTATATTTGGTTTTCACTAGACATTAAAGAGATGTAATTAAACTTCTGCCATCGGCATACATCATGCAGCTATCTGTTGGCAGTGCTATTGTGTCCAGAAAAAATATTAGAAGGCAGTGAACAACCTTAAATTATTTGCAATTCGATGAGAGATTCATCAGGATAAGCTTCTTGAAGAGCTTATCAGGATTCATATCTTATTGGCAGTGACGTATATTTCATTGGGGGCTTTGGAACTGTTGCTTGGATAGATGTTAAAGAATACGAGGCCCTTCAACCTGATAAGATTGCTGTTGATGGCGGCGAACAAAATTTGAAGGTCTGTGTTATGCCATCTCAATCGCCTTTTTGGCACATTATTGTCTATCAATTATTGTTTACAACCTTGTGATGCTATCTATCTTAACTAGATGCTCACAGCTAGTGAAAAATTTATTTTTGCCATAGCTGTGGTCGAGCTTGGTTATAAAATTCATTGCGCGTTGATTTGTGTTGAATTTAACGGCTCCGTGTCCATAGGAACTAAATGCGATCTTTTCAAAGCCCTTAAAAGAGCTTTTGTCCAAAGAAGCCGAGATAGATGATGTTGCTCTCATATCAATCGATGGCAAGGGGATTGACATTCGTGTCCGTCAAGGCGCTCAGGTTATCTCAATTGTGTCAATTTTTTTTTTTCCTTTCTTACACTGTATTTAGGATGTAGTTTAACTTCCGTTCATGGCGTGTAGTTTAACATCCAGAGGATATCGTTTGAAGAAGGCCACTCTGTTGAAACACTAGAGGAAGCTAAGGCAGCACTTTGGAAACAAATTGATAGAGGCCGACTCTACAACTTGCAAAAATAAGAAGCTACTTTTCACGTTGTCAGCCAAGCTTCACATACCTCTCAAACTCTCTTGTGACTTGGCCTCCAAAAAAATTAGCATGTGATAGACGATACAATCACTAAGAAAAGAGCAAGAGAATTCACATGTTGGCAAAAGATGGAGAGTTTATTGAAAATGCGAACTTTGTATAACTCTTGAAGGCTTCTCTATCTAGTGATCTCTCATCTTATGGCACTTGTCCAGTATTGTGTTTGTTACATGTATTATATATTTACGAAATGAGTGTAGACTATTTACGCTAATTGCTCTCAATCTTGCTTGGAGAGATTTAACAGTTTTCTACATGAAGATAAGTCGAACTTGAGATTTTTTAGACTTGAGTCGAACTTTAGGGGTTGGCCCTAGGTAGACGCATCTCAAGTGTTTTTCTCATAGAGAAATGTATTTCCACTAAGAACAAACTCCCTTGTTATCTTGCTTGCTTTCAGATAAGAATGACAACGATATATATAGAGTTCCTGTGTTTTGTAAGCGCGTGTATTTAAAAAAAATGGAAAATCTTCGTAGGAGATTTTCGAACCTAAGCCCCTGTTTGAGCCAAATTACTGTAGAACGAGAATGAAAAATATAGACGTTATTAGAGTTCATAGAAGAGATAGTAAATTTAAATTTAAATGTTGATGTGATGAATAACGGTTATATTTTTTATTTTAATAAGATATAATGTAGAACAAGCGGGACCTAAATCTATAAATTCAAAATCAACCATTAAATGACAAATAAAATTTAATATTAAAAATGTTTATATTATAATTAATTCGTGCAAAAAGAAAAAAAAAAGAATATTTTTTAAGTAAAAGTTGATACCGATAGGTAAAGGGAAGGAAGAATGGTTCGGCATTTTTTTTTTTCCCAACGATATGGTTACTATAATTGGAATCTATGGTGATAAAATACGGAAGAGAAAAGAAAGGGTTTATTTCAACGCAAAGCTTGGGTTATCTGCGGCAAATATAATTGCCTATCTATCTTCCTTCTTTCTTTAAAGAAAAACAGAAGGTATTTACCAATCAATTCTATGAAAATTCTTCCTTAACTTTTTGTTATGTTTTATAAGATGAAGTTGATAGCATTAAGTTTGTACAAAATTCCAAAAAAGACAATATTAAGCAATATTCACAACTCTATATATATTAGTGTAAGTCTCTATACAATATTTTTATATAATTTATAATTGAAAAAATTGCAGTAGCGGTCCCTAACTTTTCACTTTTTTGCAGAATTTACCCTAATCTACACTTTGTGCCACCCACAGATCCAAACATTTCAAAAATATGCACCTAGGGTCCAATTTGATTGTTAATTGACCAAAAAATCAAAATTTAATCAATTTTGACGAAATTAAAAATGGCAAGATGTTACTTTTTATTTTCCTTATATTACATAAGTTAAAAAATTAAATTAAAGACCAAATAATTAAAAATAAATCCAACCCCTTCACCAATATTTACCCCCCCCCCCCCCCCACCCCCACCCACCCACCNAATTAAATTAAAGACCAAATAATTAAAAATAAATCCAACCCCTTCACCAATATTTACCCCCCACCCCCCCCCACCCCCACCACCTCAACTCAAACTAAGCCCATGTTTGAAACCCATTTTGAGTAGAAAAGAATTTTTGGAATAGTGATTGATGTAAGAATGTGTGGTGAAAAAGTGATGAAAAGTTTTTGATTTGTGTGTAATATTATTTTATTTGGAGAATTTGTGGTTGAAATGAAAAATGAGAATGAGAATGAGAAAAAGAAAGAGAAGTTAATGGGTGTCAAACGGGGGCTAAATTTCATCTTCTTCACATAGCCATTGGCACCACCGCTTACAACTAATCAGTCACTTCCCAAAACCACCACCATTCCCCAGCCTTCAGCCACCGCCCAAAACCACCTCCCAAATCCACCACCATTCCCTTGCCTTTCAGCCACCGCCCAAATCCACCACCATTCTCCTGCCTTCAGCCACCACCCAAATCCACCACCATTCTTGTGCCTTTTAGCCATCGCCCAAATCCAAATATCGAGTCTCATCTAAATTACTCTCCACCACCAACTCTCCACCACCATTCCATGCCCTAGGAAATCGCCTGATTTGGAGTTCATGTTTGATTGTAATGACTGCTGATTTCATCCCTCAATTGCCTAATTTCATCTTTCATATGCACAGTACCCTTGTTCTATATCTACGATTTAGCAGCTTTTGCCACAGGTCTATTAGCCACTGGATCTACAATAGTTTGGAGAAGAAGATGAATATGGGGTGGGCAACTGTAGATGAAGGAGAAGATGTAGTGGGCTTGGTAGAGGGAAGAGAGTGATGTCATCGTGGTCATTGTCAGCAAGGAGGAGAAGTAGATGAAAGATGGGTGGGAGTGGGTGGGGTAGATTTTTTTTTTTTTTTTAATGTTTAGCCACTGCTTGGGCCATATTATCTTTTTCATTCTCATTCTTATACTCATTTTTAACCACACATTTTTCAATAAAATAATAATTTCCATCACATTAATAAGTTTTCCTTCTTTTTCAACCACATATTCCTCATCACATCACTTCAAAAAATGCATTCTCTCATTTTAATATGCACCAAACACACTTGTTCTAGTTGTTTTGGTCTTTAAATTTAATTTTTAAAATTTTTTAATGTAAAGAAAATACAAAGTACCATTTTGTCATTTTTATTTGGTCAAAATTAATCAAATTTTTACTTTTATGGTCAACTAATGGTCAACTATTTGGACCCAGATGCATATTTTTGAAAAGTTTAGAATTGTGTGTGGCACAAAGTAAAAATGAGAGTAAAGTGTATAAAAAATGTGAAAGATTGGGGACCGTTACTGCAATTTTCCCATAAAAAATTGATTTTAGCCACATAATGAAGGAGTCATGATTTCGAATTTTCATATTTATTGAAAACTAGAATGGATGTATTTAAAGAAAAATGTAATGTGATATTAATGAGATTATTTTGTTAACATTCCATATGTGATTGTCATGCATGGTGTTAATGTTTTCTGAAAATAACTTTTTACGGTAAAATATTATCGATAAGGGGGGACGAGCATGTGGCATTGTGTAATTCGATGAAGTACAAAAGGGCACTATTAGAAACAAATGTTTGTAGATTTAAAAGAATTCCGAATAAGATCAAATAAATAATTCAAAAATTCAATTTTATTTAATTCTTACCAGACAAAACTAAGGAAAACACAATAAATAAGAGTTACAATTACATAATTGAAATTAAGGAATTCTCAAAAAAATATGCTTAAACCTTGTATCACATTAGCAATTAAATACAATTTTTCTTCAATATATGTATGAGGTAAAAATAAACACAATTAATTATTTTAGTGAATAATTGATTTTATTTGTTAAATTAATAATTAGCAATTCATTGTGATCCCACGTGTATAATTTAATTCAAAGTTTTGTGGGACAAATTGATTTTCTCATATTCGAAATAAACAACAAAATCATTTGAATAAATGAAGGTAAAATCAAAACATACAAAGGGTGAGGTACTATGTTATAAATAGGCAGCTTCTATCAGACAAATATATGATTCTTTGTTTTCTATACATAGAAGAAGCTAATGGCAAGTTTGATAAAACTCTGCGCTCTGCTCATCGCCCAATTCTTCATAGGTAAAAAAAAGCTCGACTCCGTCACTAATAATTTTCGGTTTCCCATTCAATGATTAGGTAAGAGTTTGTTCATAATATTATTTTATATCATACATTTCAGGGAGTAGAATTATTTCAGCCACAGTTTTTACCCTCCAAAACAGTTGCAGTAAAACAATCTGGCCGGGAACACTCTCCGGCAACGGCGCAGCCGTTCTTGGTGGCGGAGGATTTGCATTAGCCCCCGGGGAATCCATGCAAATTCCAGCCCCACCCGGTTGGTCCGGCCGCTTCTGGGCCAGAACTGACTGCAGCTATGATGCCACCGGCAACGGCAAATGCTCCACCGGCGACTGTGGTGGCGGATTGAAATGCATCGGAGGAGGGGTACCCCCTGCAAGCTTGGTGGAATTCACCCTGTCAAATAGCAATGCTGAGAAAGATTTTTACGACGTAAGCCTTGTCGATGGCTACAATCTGCCACTCGGAGTGCGGCCCTCTGGCGGCTCCGGTGACTGCCAATACGCCGGTTGCGTGTCTGACCTGAACAAGATCTGTCCATCAGAGCTGCAAGTGATTGTTTCCGGCGAAGTAGTGGCGTGCAAAAGTGCTTGTACCGCCTTTAACACGCCGGAATATTGTTGCTCCGGCGATCACTCAACGCCGGCGACATGCCCTCCTACGAGCTACTCTCAATTGTTCAAGAATGCTTGCCCTTCTGCATATAGTTATGCATATGATGATCAATCAAGTACACGCACGTGTGCAGGAGCAGATTATGTTATCACATTTTGCTCTTCAACCTCATAAATAATTATTTAGTAATTTCTCGTTTTGTCATTTTCTTATTGTTATTAATTACTTTCCATAATCTTAATTAGAGAAATCAATTTCTAATCACCCGTGTTTAAAGATTTTGTTTGACAAAGATTAAAATCAATTTTATTTCGATAAAAGTTAATGAAATGTGTGGTTGAAATGTTGTGAGTCTCATGAAATATAAGGATAAAATTAAATATTAATATTGATTTAGATTAAAATCTAGATTATAATTCCTACTATGGCTTATTCTTTTTGTTGACATATATGATATAACCAACAATTGGTGGTAAGAGCTAACAATGAATTCTAAAGTGTTATTGAATAACTTTTGTAATTGTTTTTTATTGGTGCACGTAAAATTTAATTTGAACATCACCAAACAAGTGAATTTATTGACGTGGCACTAGTTTCATTTTTCCCTTCGAAATAAATATTCAATATTTGTTTGATGAAATTTCGCAGGTGTACAAGATTGTTGGTTTTGAATGAGTTGAGAGTATCGTTTCTACGAAGGATTAGACTTTAATTTGAATTGTATCAATTAGCGATCAAATAAGAAAGTAACAAACATAATTTTCATTTTATTGATATCTATTAATGTCTACTTAATATTATACTTTCACTAACTAAATGTACGTGAAGATTATTTTGAAAAAATTGTGCGTGAGAAAAGCATGTTAAGAATCTGACTCCATCGTCAATCTCTCATTATAATTCTCAACCTATAACTTTTAATCTAATTTGTGTAAGATTGAGACAATAAATAAATAAATTTAATTGGTGGAGGTTAAGATTGGTATTTTAATAGTAGATAAATAGAGAAGCTAAAAACGAAATTTTAGAAGCTACCTTTCTTCTGCTCTTCAATAATCACCACAAGATGGTGCATTTCTTTCATAAGCTATTTCTTTATGTTCATCAAACACTTGAAATAAATATGCATGTTTGAGAAGCATGCATAAGTTTGGCTCTAAAAGCAATCCCAACCCAAGCCTACGATACTGTGTTTGATCATATTTGGATGATTTTCTAGAAGTATATATTCAATTCGATTAGAAGGGTTTTCGAAACAAGTCCGTCCAAATTGACTTTCTTATGAAACACTTTTGTAAAAAATAGAAGTTCTACCACCCTTAGGCTTCTACCTGAAATTACAAAGCAAATGAAGACATGAAAAATCAATAAATTCACCAATGTGTGTTTACACACTATACACTCACATCAAACGGCTGAATAAAGGAAGGGAGTTAGATTGTCGGGGTTGAAAATTGAACTTGAACTTTTCTAATTTTATTAATTGAAGAAGAAAGTTTTATACAGCTTACAGACGTATTCACCTTCTATTGCCTCTATATTTATACATATAAGGTAGAAGGAATTATACTAGCATTGGAGGAATATTCCTCCACTACCTATACATTATTGCCAAGTGTCAAATTGAAAAATATTCTTCCACTCCTAGAATTAAGGAGCACCTTAGTGTACTGATAAAATAGCTGAGGTGAGGTACTGGCCGGCTGAGTGGAATTGGTTGATTGGTAGAGTTTGTTGATTAATTCTAACTCCCCCTTCAAGCTGGAGTGTGTTTCAACCACTCCTAGCTTGTCTCTAAAGAACAGGAATTTGGATGAAGTTAGAGGTTTTGTCAGGATGTCTGCAACTTGATCTGAGGATGGAACATAGTGGATTTCCAACTCCTTTCTCAAAACTTTGTCTCTTACAAAGTGAGCGTCCAACTCTATGTGTTTAGTGCGAGCATGATACACTGGATTTGAGGCCAAGGCGCTTGCACTCAGATTATCACACCAGATTTTAGGGACTAGTTTATGTGGTATGCTTAACTCTCTCAGTAGTGACTGAATCCAAGTGATTTCTGAGGTACCATGAGCTAGAGCTCTATATTCGGCTTCTGTACTTGACCTGGCCACAACATGTTGTTTTTTGGAGCACCATGAGACCAGGTCTTCTCCAAGATATACGCAGTATCCTGTTGTGGATCTCCTGTCGTCTGGGCATGATGCCCAATCAGAATCAGCAAATGCTATAACTCCTAGATTGTCACTTCTTTGAATGACTAAGCCATGATTCAGAGTTCCCTTTAAATATCTGAACACTCTCTTGAGTGTCTTCCAGTGAGCATTTGTAGGAGCCTGAAGAAATTGGCTTATTTTATTTACAACATAGGTGATGTCTGGCCTTGTGTGTGCCAGATACTGAAGTCCACCCACTGCACTTCTGTAGAGGGTTGGATTCTTCATTGCTTGTCCTTCATCTTTAGAAATCATCTTTCCAACTGCCATGGGTGTTAAGCACGATTTTAGGTTGTCATAGCCAAACTTCTTGAGCAAATCAGTTGCATATTGTGTCTGTGTTAAGTATAGACCTGTTTCATTTATGTATACTTCAATACCTAGGAATTGGTTCAGATTACCCATATCTTTAAGGGCAAAGCACGCGTTCAGTTGATCAATAAATGCTTGTAGCTGATCACCATCACTTCCAGTCACCACTATATCATCTACATACACCAATGCAAACAATGCACTCGTTTCATTCATCAAGAAAAATAGAGAATTGTCTGCCTTTGACTGCTCGAGTTTCCATTGTAGCAACGTGTTTTTTAGCCTTTCATGCCATGCTCTTGGAGCTTGCCTAAATCCATAGAGTGCCTTCTCCAATTTGCACACAAACTTGGGATTTTTCTGATCAACAAAACCCTGTGGCTGATTCATGTAAACTGTTTCCTCTAGCTTACCATTTAGAAATGCATTGTTCACATCGATTTGTCTGATTTGCCAATCTCTGCACACAGCAAGGGTCAATATAAATTTCAAGGTTGAGGCCTTAAATACTGGGCTAAAGGTCTCACCAAAATCCACTCCTGGTGTCTGTAAAAAACCTTTGACAACTAGTCTTGCCTTATGCCTTTGTACCTTACCTTCTAGATTATACTTCAACTTATATACCCACTTGTTACCAATCACTTTTATTCATGGTTCTAGAGGTACCAACTTCCATGTTTTATTCTCCATCAATGCATTGTATTCTTCTTGCATTGCTCTTTTCCAAACACCATCTGACAAAGCCTCTTCAATACTCTATGGTTCAGCTTCAACCCTGTCTAGTTGTTGGCCTTGGCAGGTGTAGACTTTAGGTTTGAATATCCCTGCCTTACTTCTAGTGATCATATGGTGATCAGTCTCCTGTGGGGCACTTTGAGTGTCAATATCAATGCCTTCATCTGAGTCAATGTTTTGCCCTTGCTAGATTTCAACCACTTCATGGTTAGTTGATGCTGTCTGTTCAATTTCTCTATTGTCACTATCTTCATTTTCATTCATCTCACCACCAACCTCAAGTTGTAATTCTCTGCTGAAGGACACTGTTGTAGGTGTAATACTTGGATGAATTGTATCAGCTTGACTCTGAGGAACTGATACAAAACTTGACTCTACATCAAATGGGAGATGACTCATGACAACTTCAGACATTTGTGGCTGACTCTGTTTATTTAGAAAGCCAGTTTTAAAAGGAAAATATGACTTATTAAACATCACATGCCTTGAGGTATAGATTCTACCTATGGAGCTTAGGCATTTATACCCTTTATGTGAATCACCAAAACCAAGGAAGACACACTTGTGAGTGTGAAAGTTGAATTTATGTTTTTGCTAGGCCCTTAAGCATGGGTAATAAGCACACCCAAAGGTCTTCAGCATTTTGTAGTCAAAGTTTCTTTTGTATAAGACTTGAAAAGGGGATTTGTGCTTAAGTGTAGGGGTAGGTAATCTATTTATCAGGTAAGTTGCTGTCTTAAAGGATTCCCACCAGTAGTGTAATGGTATTTTTGCTTGAGCTAGAAGGGTTAAGTCGGTTTCACTTATGTGTCTGTGCTTTCTTTCTGCCCTTCCATTCTGGGCAGAGGTATGACGACAGAATATTCTGGGTTCAATGCCTGATTGTAAGGCTACTTGATTGAATTTTCTATACTCACCCCCAGTCAGATTGTATAGCTTTTATCTTTCTTTCAAACTTGTTTTCAACTAATTTTTTAAATTGGATAATGATGTTTAGTGACTCTGATTTAGGTTTCATAGGATAAATCCAGGTAAACCTGCTATGATAATCCACAAAAATGATATAATACCTAAATCCTAAGGTGGAATTAACTGGTGCTGGTCCCCAAACATCTGTGTGTATAAGGTCTAATAAGTTCAAGGCATGTGAAGAAGAGACATTAAAAGGTAAGGCATGAGACTTGCCAAATTGACAGGCTTCACAGAAAATTCAGATTTTCATTAACTTTGGCATCTTTATTACAAGACTTTAACACCTGACTTAGTACAGAAACATGAGGGATGACCTAGTCTTCTATGCCAGACGTCTGTATCTGTGTTTGATACCTTGACACCTTTGATTGACTCATAGGGATTTGAACAGACTGAGTAACTGGTGAGACTGGGATTACTTTAGCGACTAAAAATGTGTGCAACAGATTCAGGTTTGGAGTTTGGCAGGTTCAACTGATACAGTACATCTCTAAGCATCCCTTGCAACAGGATCTTCTTCGTTTGCAGGTCCTTAACAACACAAGAATCAGGGTAAAACTCCATGATCACACCATTATCATTTGTCAATTGAGAGACACTAATCAGATTTTTCTTAATAGCAGACACATGAAGTAGTTTGTTCAAGGTTAGTGACTTATCACTCAGAGTAGGCAAACTTTTGTTTCCAATATGAGCAATGTGTAGTGAGTTACAGTTACCAACAAATAATTTTTCCTTACCTCCATATTTTTCGAAAATGGTCAGATTACCTTTGTCTGTGGTAACGTGACTACTTGCTCCAGAGTCAGCAAACCAGGTTGGATCCTCAGAGGTGTTTGGTGAAGCAAAGTAGGCAGATGCAGGGTTGTTGTTCTGATGAGTCGGTTGCTTGGTTTGCTTCCCATATACCTTTTATCATATCTATTGAAGCACCAGCTGGCTGAATGATTATTGAGACCACATATTTGACAGGCTCATCGACTGTCATTTACTCTCCCAGTCCTTCATCTGCCTCTAGTTCTTCATCTAAAACTCGGTAACCTTCCACCATTAGTAGCCCTGAAGGTTATGCCACCACCTGGTGTAGATCTTTGGGTCAATTGTACACTATATTCACTGATATTGACAGATGCTACGCCATTCCTCACTTAGTTAAGATGTTCTAGCCTGCTCTCGAAGGTCATTAGAATTGATGAAAGTTCATACCACGAGACTTCATCTCTACTATTAACCTGCACCACAATAGGTGTGTATTCATCGTCAAGTCCTGCAAGAACTTGGGTTACAAGATCACTGTGATCCACGGTATTTCAAGCAATCTGTAGGTTGTCAGCCACTTGCTTGATTTTGGTGAGATATTGATCCATAGTCAAAGTACCTTTTCTAGTTCTCTCTAGTTCTCTGCAGCTCTCCAATAAGGACTGTAACCCTCGACCTATTCAGTATTCCATAACTTTCTTTGACTACATTCCACATCTTATTTGAGGTAGCACAACTCATGACCCTCATTGCAATCTCTGGAGTCATAGATGAATACAACCACCCCATCAACAAATGATCAGTTGACATCCACATGTTATACTCTGGATTTTGGGTTACTCTAACAGCTTCAACATCATCAGGGGTTGCTTGCGTACCAATGAACTCCAGTGGGCATTGTTTTGTACCCAGTAGATAACCTTCAAGGTTGTGGCATTTGATAATGGGCATAATCATGTTCTGCTATAGCAGAAAATTGTTTTTATCCAGCTTGATCGATGGGGTTTGAGTGAGGTTCATCCCAAAGGGTGATGACTGATAAACAGTAGCTTCCATAGACGGTGTGGGATTCATTTCAGTTGAGACAACTTGACTTGATGTACCGGTGTCAGCCATTATGGCTCTGATACCAAGTTGAAAATTGAACTTGAACTTTTCTAATTTTATTAATTGAAGAAAGTTTTATACAACTTACAGATGTATTCACCTTCTATTGCCTCTATATTTATACATATAAGGTAGAAGGAATTATACTAGCATTGGAGGAATATTCCTCCACTACCTATACATTATTGTCAAGTGTCTAACTGAAAAATATTATTCCACTCCTAGAATTAAGGAGCACCTCAGTGTATTGATAAAATAGCTGAGGTGAGGTACTGGCCGACTGAGTGGAATTGGTTGATTGATAGAGTTTGTTGATTACTTCTAACTGTCGGAGATTAGCGGGGAAGATTTTATAGGTACTTTAATTGTAACATCGATAATGTACTTACCAGGAAGTAAAGTAGTAAACTGCACCCTCCATTTTCTCTCTTTTTGCCCCCATTTGCCATAGGCGATCCATATATTTTATATACAATAATAGACTTAGGGTATGGGTTACAAAGAGGTCCTCTCCCGAAAATGAAATTTTTTGGTAGATTTGAGGAAGGTTTGAAGAAATTTGGGCAAATTTAAGGAAATTGTAATTTTAAAAAGTGGTGACAAAAAATCATCTGAGTTACAAGATAGAAAGTCAGAAGCTCGTTTGGAATATTAGCTTTATTTTTGGGGACAATACATAAATCCTACATATTAANTAAATTTTGAAGCCCAATTATGGAAACAATAAAACTAATAAAACAACAAATTCCGTTAAAACAAGAATTTCTGTTTCATAGGCACTTTATATATAGGGAACAATACATAAGTCCTACATATTAAGTTTACATTTGAAAACTAACAAACTTGTTAAATTATTTCAAAATTCAAGTGTTAATTCAGCTTTATTTTCTTTGTCCCGCTTATTGGCTTGTTTTCCTATCTTCTGAAAACATAACATTTAATCATACTCTAGAATTTCTGAATCATTTTGTCCGTAGCCAAAAAAATACGCTCAACCACTAGGTCTATGGGATTAAGAGCTCGGTAAAACACCGAAAAAGGATATTCAAAAAACCATCAGCTTGCAATCCTACAATTTCGTCGCACAGCAAAATTAATAAATTAGTAGAAGTTTGATTCAATTAGAAGCATACCAATTCAAACATCAGACACGTTTATCTGAACCAAAGAATTTTGAAATCATCCATGGATCCAACTACCTGATGCGTGAAATCTTCCAACCACAAGTGTACGGTGTCAATTTTTAATATAGTGAGAGTAG
>CAIGRR010349077.1:0-10516 GCA_903798365.1 Fraxinus sp. 1973-6204 | reverse complement strand
ATATGACAAAATAATAAAGTATTTGATCGAGAAAAAAACAATAAAAGAAAAAATATGGCAGAGGAATTATGAGATTTTATTGTCTTAAAAATAATGGAGAAGAGAGAAAAATATTACAATGATCATAAAAACTAGTAATCATAAATCTCACACTTAAAATTGTATAGAAGAGCCTAGTATTTATAGGGAACATGTAGGGGACATCCAAACACTCTTAGGAGAATTGTTGTTGAAGTACGATACAAAAAATTAAACCAAAAACAAATTTCAACTCACAATGGACTTTAAAATAGAACTTCAACTTGACATAGGACTCCAATAGTATTCCAAACTGAATTTTTAATGACGTGCATTTTAATTAAATTTTTTAATTACTTTAACAACTTGAACAAGGACCGAATTCCAACAGGTGCCAAGTTGGATTAAAGGTGTTGGATGTTCATGTGCTGCTGATGATTGTTGAAAAAGACGGGTTTTGCCTTTGTGAACATGCAATACCATTCCCATGCGGCTCATAACCAGCAGGGGACTCGAAACTATATGGAAATAGCAAATTCACAATCTTCCAACTCCAAATCCGTTGGTTCTTCACACAAGTTGCGGATTCCACTCCTCATCTTCACTGCTTGCTCTGTAACTCAATGAATATCTCCTGAACAAGTCACCATCCCATCTGTCTGAAGCCAGAAAATTACATTATCTCCTTCTGGTTGCTGGTTTCTTTAACCCAAACAGCAGACTCTCACACTTGTGTTCCCGACTGGTGCACGTCTATGTCGAATTTGGTTGTCTGGAGGAAGCCCTTTTCATCTTCCATAGACTTCCTCACTACCAGACTATCACTTGTAACGCCATACTCAGGGGCTACATTGACATAGGACAGTTTGCTCGGGCAATTCATTTCTTCTTCCATCACTTGGTATTCAAACTAGGCTTTGTCCCGGATAATTACACTTGCCCGCTTATCTTAAAGGCCTGTCCGCGATTATCTGATCTTGAACAAGGGAGAAAGGTGCTCGATTTGATTAGTTTCAATGAGGCTCACCACAATTTTAAACCCAATACTTGCACGAAATGTGCCCTTATTGACATGCTTACCAAATGTGGAAGCTTGGAAGAAGCACGGATGGTTTTCGATGATATGCCTCAAACAAAGAGAGACTCTGCCTCGTGGACTGCTGTGATTTCTGGTACTGTACAGAATGGGGATTGGCTTGAAGCACTGAGTTTATACAGAAGGATGAGAGTTGAAGGGGTGCAACCTGATTCCATGATAGTGGCTGCTCTTCTACCGGCTGTGGTAGATTTGAAGCCAAGAAAGCCGGAATGGACCTCCATGGCTGTGCTGTGAGAAGTGGTTTTTACTGCGATTTGTATGTTTCCAACGGTCTCATGGATATGTACTGTAAATTTGGAGACACCGGTGAAGCTTGGCATATATTTTGCACCATGTCTGGTAAGGATATGATCTCTTGGAGCATCTTGATTGCTGGTTATTTGCAGAATTGTGAGTATGGCAGGTGCATTGAGCTCTATTTTGAGATGAAGAACTTAGGTGTAAAACCTAATGCAGTTACTACATCAAGTCTCCTTTATGTTCTTGGAAAGCTCAATTTGTCGAAACAGGGAAAAGAGATGCATGGGTATATCCTCAAGCAAGGATTTGATATTGATGTTGTTGTGGGGAGTGCACTGATTGACATGTAAGCTAACTGTAGTTTGATTAGAGAAGCAGAGATGCTGTTCGGCATCGTGTCGGATTGGGACATCATGATATAGAATTCAATGATAGCTGGATACGCTTCCAGTGAAAATATTGATTTGGTTTTTAGGATATTCAGTAAGATTTGGGAATCTGAATGTAAGCCAAATTCCATAACCCTAATGAGCATTCTTCCATTGTGTACCAAAATGGAGGTACTTGGACAAGGCAAGGTGGTTCATTGCTATGCAATTAGAAATGATCTTATGGTTGTTTCTGTCAGCAATTCCCTTATAGATATGTATTGTAAATGTGGATGCCTAGAGCTTGGAGTAAAGGTCTTTGCTCACATGATGGAAAGGAATGTTATTTCTTATAACACAGTTATTTCTGCTTATGGGATTCATGGAGCGTTGGTTCTCTTTGATCAAATGAGATCTCTAGCAATTAAGCCAACTAAATTGACTTTTGTAGGACTCCTATCTGCCTGTAGTCATGCAGGCTTAATTCGAGAGGGTTGGTCTCTGTATACTTCCATGATTAACGATTATGGTATGCTGCCCAACATGGAACACTATTCGTGCATGGTAGACCTTCTTGGTAGAGCAGGAAATATTGCTGATGCATGCAACTTCATCAGAAAGATGCCTGAGGAACCTAATGGATACGTTTTGAGAAGCTTGCTTGCTTCTCGTAGGGTTCATGATGAGGTGGAGCTTGTTGATCTTCTTGGTTGCAAATTGTTGATGGTAAGTTGGAAGATTCTGGATACCATATCTTCTTGTCCAACATAAATGCATCTATGAAGAGATGGCAAGATGCATCAAGGGTTAGAACATTGATGAAAGAGAGGGACTTGATTAAGAAACCTAGAAAAAGCTGGATTCAGATATGTAATCATACTCATATATTTGATGCTAGGGATACCACACACCCAGAATTTGAAAAAATCATAGAGGTTATGGAAATTCTCTCAACAGAGATGACGATAGAGTGGTATATGCTGGATCAGTATCTCGTTCTCTCACTTTGACCATGCTTATGAAGTCTGAATGAACTCTGTTTTGAAGTTCCAATTACGGTTAGACAAGAAACCAATCAGGATATTGCATGTCTGAATTTAGTTCTTGTACTGTAGTGGTAATGTTATGTACCTTGCGTTCACGAGTTCTCAACTTATACTTTTCGTTAGAAGCAATGTTTTGATTCAACTTCTGAAGCAGTCTGCATTACTTTCTGCAAGAGAAGCTAAATTTTGAATTTTTTTTTCTTTTTCCTTTGGAGCGTAAAGTAGAGATATGAAGCTTGTATTTCAAATTTGTTAAACTTATAGAATTCTACATTCAAAAAGAAAAGCGAAATTGGGTTATTGTTTTTGTTGTGGGAGTGGCTGAACAGAAATCCAATCAACCGTTTATTAAAAAAAAATGATACGTGGTGTTATATAGTTAAGAGGATTATATACAGTGGAAAAACTAAATATATGAACGACAAAAGAAGAAGAATGAAGTTGCCAGTATTACTGTTATATGGACTTAAGCCTGTTTGAGGCTCTATTATGACTTGTTAGTTTGATAGATTGCAGTAACAAAGTAAGCATTGGTGCTGCTAAATTCTTCCTAACTGTTGAATCAATTCCTTCTGGGCTCCTGCCTTTGTAGTTGGATTTTAGATCTTTACATCAAATGCCTAATCAGAATGGGTACTATATAGCTTTCGCTGGTCTATTTCTAGGTGTAGTCTTTGATGGGATGCAGACTTCAACTTACAGAGGTTACCTCAGTCACTGACCAGCTATTCTTGAGCACGCTTTTCAAGCAGCTGAAGGATTATTTAATGGATATATATCACTTGAATGTGGATTTCAAATTAAAATTGTTTTCATATAAAATCAAAGCAGGATCAGTGATCAACACCAAATCAAGACTCTTACTGTTATTCAAGCAGTTGGTGTTTTCATCTTAGAGTTCATTTAAGTTGTTGAAATTTTGTGGAACATTAGAACCCGTAGCTACTGTTTCTTTTATATTCTCAGCGGTATCTGCCATTGATCGTGCAGAAAATCTTGTGAGTGAATGGACAAGGTGTGGGAGTATTGTCATAGGCACGGGTGACACTGAACTGGGAACACCTAGCATTTGGTGATAAATACTCTGTCTTGAATTTGTAGCAACAGCTCCTGATATAGGTGAAGTAGGAAACTGTAATGCGCTGCATCCGGCACCCATTCCCATCCTCAATGCCCTTATGGCATCTATTGTAGGGTAGTTTGCCAAACTTGAAGTGTGTAATTGCTGCATTGGTCCAGGTGAAAACATCATAGAAAGGGGAATGTACAGTCCAGCCATGACTGACATCATCTGGATTACCAAACCTAAGCGTCAGGGTTGGTGCCTTCCAGTTACTATGAAAAGCAAAATAATAGAATAGAATAGGATTTAAGTTAAGTTAACTGAAGCTGAAGAGTTTTCAGATACTCAATAGCTTCATCTAGCACAGATGTTGTATCCACCTATATAAACAATCACAGCACAGAAAATGGTTAAAACTTATTCAGACCGATAATGTTTTATTAAACTAAATATATAAATACAAATCTCAGACCTTACGGCAATTTGGTATGAGCTCTTGCAGGATCTGCAGTCTCTTGTTAATTTCATTTCTACCCCTCTGCTCAATACATCCGCAGTTTAGATGAATACATTTAATTTTATTGACAACACGAGCCTTTTTCTCCTTGAGGTGTGTACTGTGTTCGATGAGCTTAACTTACTCACATTTGCAGACAGACCATACACTTTGGCCATTTGTTTTCTCTTAACAGCAGTTTTTCCTCGTGCAGGTGCTGATTTATCGACATTCTTAGGTTGATCACCACCCTGTATTACACAATGAACTTGTAAGTTAATCTTATACTTTGTGATAGGTGACAGATTGATCATCACCCTGTATTACACAATGAACTTGTAAGTTCATCTTATACTTTGTGATAGGTGATAAAATTAAAAACACAAAGAAACTTTCGGGGAATTGGGAGTAACTTCTATTCCTTGTGTACTTACATTACTTTGATATTCGAACTGATCTCTAGGTTGCTGATAATTTCTCCTGGCAGTTACATTTGGATTATTTGATGATCCTTGTGAGAATTTTTAAGATTCTACCAGAGGCCCAACAACATTAGATTACTGATCTGGAGGTGAATTGCTCTTGGAATCAAATGGTTTTGAATCTATTGGGGGCAGCCAGCAAAGCAAGTTGACCATGAGTGCAATTGATCATTGTTGTTCGACCAGCAAGCAGCTACCATGTGATGTAGAAACCTTCAACTCTTCATTTATTGACTTTTCGGCACACAATAAGTCTCCTCGACTAGCTGGCAATATTGGTACACTGAGTCCTGATCCTGAAAGATTAATTGCAGGCCTTAAGAAATGAAAGAAACTGGTTACATCCATTTTCTTATTGTTTACTTTCTCGTGTGTTTGTGATTAGTGATCCATCGTCATTACCTCTAAGCTATTTACACAATTTGTCAACGTCCTTGCACGGTTACCTGGATCTCGTAAAACAGATTTAGATAAGTTGATACAGCTACGTTCAGTCAGAGGCTGAGACTCTCCCTTGGCAAACGTGCTTGTACTTCCCATAGTTTTGTCTGGTTTTGAGAATATTAAACAAGATTCCATTATATGCTCACTGAGCTTTTTTTATGCTGAAGCTACTTCGGTGTACTGAAGAAGGATTCGATTGATTGGTCTCATATGATTCAGGTAATGATTCAAAACAATTGTTAAGAGAAGAGGTCAAATAAAGAGTTTTCGAATTTGAATTTTTGGAGTTTCCTGTAGTGTTCCCGTCTCCATCTTTCCTCTTCATCTTCGTGAGAGAGGAACATTTGGTGCAAGATGGACTTGGTTGAGCAGTTCTTGTAGAGGATGATGGAGGTCTGATAAGAACCTTTCCATTTTCCCACACTAGCTCCATGAATTCATGACCAGTCCTGCATCATTAGAAAATCAACTTGTGAGTGGTATTCAAAGTTTGAAGATGAAATTGAGATCAAATATCAGATATAGATGAGCATACATATATCTGATTCAGATAAGTCTCAGTTAGAAAGCAAAAATACGTTCAGGCACGGGTGGGTCATTTGGTTATGAATTCAAGTGGTAAACTAGCACCATGAGCGCCTTTGCTAGCAGGTAATCTACTTTATATGCATAGGCAATGACAAGTTTATATAGTCATACTGATATGCCATTTATTATCTTTTTTGATATCTTATGTTTTTCAAATGTGAGGTTTTTAGTGCTTTGTTGTTTAGCAAGCCACAGTACATAAGGCGTAGAATCCATGTGAGCCACAACTTTTCATTCTTTAATTTCATATAAGATGCATAGAGTTTTAAATTTGTTAAGTTTGATACACGGTCCAAATGAATCAAAGAAACAGAACTCGAAAAATAAATCCTAGTGTTATTTGTTCAGACATGGACAGGGTGGTAGTCTCGAGTTGAAAAATAAACAACGGATTTCAAATCGGTAGTCTCACAATGTTGGCATGGAGGCAAAAATAATTTGAGCTTTAAATAGTCGACTTCAATGATTGTTGTCACATGCATGCTATTGTATTTATAACTAAACTAACAACACAAATCATGCTACTTGTACAACTATTTAGACAATTAATTTGAAAATATGCAAATTGGTAGAGATCATAGTCATTGATTGGAAAAACTGTTTTTATCAACACGAAAAACCATACGATGTTATACCATAGCGCCAAGTTACAAAGGAATAACTTGTACAACTATTGTGGGTATATGAAGAAATGGCGACAAATGCTGGAATGGCCAATACTCTTGTTTGACAACTACAAACCTAATGTTTGTACAATAACACCTACGGAACTCAAACAAGATTATTGTCTTCACTTCTCACCAAATGCCACAAACTTACAATGTAAATTTAGAATGTGTTTGATGTAAATTTTTTGAGAATAGATTTTGTAAAAGTATTATTATTATTATTATTTGGATAATGTGGGGTTAAAAAGTAGTAAAAAAGTTTGGGTTAAATGAGTTTTGGGAACCTTCATCTTTTGGTCAATTTGGAGAAATAGCTTGAATTTGTCTTGCCCTTGTATTGTAATGAACCTTTGTCTATACTTTTGTACAAAATCACTTATTTTGTTAATGTTTATTTAGGCTCTCATTACTTAACTTGATATTTAATTATGCTTCACATAAGTGTATTTAAGCTGATTTCATATATCACCAATGCGATTCACCAAATGCAAAATTTTATTCATTCATTCATTGCAACAGAATAAAGAAAAAACGATCACGATCACGATCACGATCACGACTTCTATCATGGCTTTTTGTTATACAAGTATTCGCATATAGCTACAATGGTTTCTTATCATGACATCAAACTTTCATGTGGACGGATTTGGACTCGACCTTCATAGTTGACCTTTGGGACGGAATTTTAGCTCCTATGTTTCCTTGGTAGAATAAATCTCGCCTTCAGTTAAGACTGTGTTTCGAGCGAAAATAGACTAGCCTTTCACCAATATTTTAATATATGGTAGAATAAATCTCGCCTTCAGTTAACACTGTGTTTCGAACGAAAATAGACTAGCCTTTTACCAATATTTCAATACGGTGGAAAGAGGCTCGCCTTTGATTAAAACTTCGCTACAGGTGGAAAGAGGCTCACCTTTCGTTCTTTTCACATTTTCATCAGAATTCTTATTACTGCAACCTTGTTTCAGGTCCAACCTTGGTTTAACCGCTCAACATTCATGCTTCCCCTAGTACTTGTGAAGTCATCTTAACTGGTAGGTAAGTATTTCAAATTAACCTTCACAACTATGGGTACTTGCTTTCCTAAACAAGGATTTTCAAACATGTTTTTGTTTTCTCAATGAGCTGAGATAGCACTAATGCATAGCATCTTGATTACTTTTAATGTTGGATTTTCCTAGTGGAGTTTCAAATTTTATGTATAGATGATGAATGGATTCCTAGGATTGTAAGAAGATCCACTATCCATAACCAAAAAAATCCATATATCCCCAAAATGGAATTGGCTTTTCACCTGGCCTAGTCTCCAAAGTAATCTTCACTCTTGGGACCAAACTATCTCCAGTGAAGCTATACAAAGATTCGATCATGGGCACCGAGGGGTGATCAACCTGTATTTGGTCAAAAGTCTTCTAAATAGAATATTAATAGAATTACCATTATCCGTCAACATTTGTTTAAGGTATTACGATCTATTACGGCTCACACTACCAATGCATCACAGTAGGGATAAATGATTCAGTATTCATCATTATTAAATGTAATTAAAAGAGATAAGTTTTAAGATTACCTCGAATCCAATTTTTGTTTATGCGAGCTTCTTAGCTACTCAGGTATAGTTTCTCCGTTCATTTATTGTTTCTCTACCTACATAAAAGGCCCCAATTATAATATTAATTTCTCTCACCAGAGGTCAAGAATTTGAGACATTAACTAATCTTTGTGATGCCTCTGCTTGCCTTTGTTTTCATTCTCGACCTTGCCCTCTAGCTAAGTATGGAGGCTTTCGACTTTCAAGTATTTTATGCATGCTCATCTACTGGCCTCGCAGCCTTGCCTCATCCGTATTATGATTTTTAGTGCGATAAATTTTGTGAAACTTCACCTTTCGATTTTTAGGATATGGATATGCTTTGCAATCTGCGAGGATGCTGCAAAGAGCATATACACCTTGCTCTTGAGCTNATGATTTTTAGTGCGATAAATTTTGTGAAACTTCACCTTTCGATTTTTAGGATATGGATATGCTTTGCAATCTGCGAGGATGCTGCAAAGAGCATATACACCTTGCTCTTGAGCTTGCCAAAATGCAGGTATTATTGTTTCGACAATATGGATCCATACACTAAGGCTTTTCTCTTGAGTCTTTCTGTTGGGCCTTGCTCCATTCTCTTTCGATTCTCGATGGTGTCTTCTGTCTGGATCTAATTCCATTTTAGATTTATTAATTGGTGAAAGGAGAAAATATTTCTTTTGCTGACATCTCGCCGAATGGAGTTTTCATTAATAAACTATTCCATAAGGCGCCCTTCACCTCCTCATATGATATGATCTCACCAGCAATCAATTCAGCACTACTCATGGATTTGCTTGTCCTATCCTTCTCTTAGCGAATGCTTCTAGAAATGCTTGTTTCAGTCATGGCTAGCAGGAGATCAGACTTGCAACAACTGGTAAATTTGATCCTCCTTTCTACTTTATTTTTTTTTTATTATAAAATAGGTAAAATTATTCGATTGGCATTTCCTTAATTTCTTTTGATAATGGTAGGCGCTCATCGTTATCATCCAACTCGTATGATCTTGCAAGTCAATCTTCATACTCTCCATACAGAAGGATGTTATATGAATGGTGATAAGGTTTTCAATCTCCAACCTTCATGATGATAGTGTTGGTTATACCGCATATCATAAGAATTCACTTCGTATTTAAGCCTCTCTAGGGTGGACTTTCTTATACGCCAATCCTATTTCATTTCTAGTACGCTATCGCAGGTTTTCTATACCCGCGGGTTGCTGTCATTTTCATAGAAGAAACTAGTAATATGATACATTTTGTTCTCACTGAATCCACCTTGTAAACTCGCCCTCGAATTTCCAAACTTTACACACAGAGATGCTTTCTCTTCCGTTAGTGCCTTAAGTCTTCCTTGTAGGGATTTTTAATCGAACATGTAGGCTAATATGTGAAATATTGTGTAGTAAATTAAAGGCTATCAATTTTTGTGTAAGCCCGTTTAAAGTGATCTAATAAGTTTCGGTATTTTGGGTTTTAAAGCATCTAATTAAAGTGTGGGCCTACATGTGTAGAGACCCGGCCCGTTCCTAATTTCATGATGGGCCGAATTAGGTTAATGGGCCGAAAGTATATATAAATATACGGTTATGGTCCCCGGGTCATATGTTCATTTCATTTCATTCTGATTCCCATCGTCAGAGAGAAAAACTAAGGAAATACATATTGGCCTGGAAGACTAGAGCCGCAGGAGTTCTTCATTGCGACGATCATGTCTGATTCAGGTACGCTTCCGCTTTAGGTTTATATGTTCTTGATGATCCAACATGAGCGATTGCTTTGAAGGTAAAGAACCTATTTCTTTCAATTCCGACAAGTGGTATCAGAGCTCGTAGGAGTTCTTCATTGCGACGATCATGTCTCATTCAGGTACGCTTCCGCTTTAGGTTTCTATGTTCTTGATGATCCAACATGAGCGATTCCTTTTCAAGGTAAAGAATCTATTTCTTTCAATTTCCTACAAGATATACTAGAGATATGCCAAAGATTCATTTGGTTCACCTGGATATTTCTTTCTAGAACTATAGCATGTTTTGATATTTGTGATAGTAATCTATTGGCATCTCTGAGTTTTACATTAAACCGTGTGATATTGATATTTATCAGCTATGTCTAGTACTTTGTTATTCATTCCTATTCCAGCTATTGCACTGTGATTTCCAAGTTTCATCAGATATAAGTCTGTAGGGATAATTCGTCCGAGATTATTGTACCTTATCATTGTTGGGTTTATGGACACCACATATCTCCACACTGGTATGATATTGTCCACTTTGGGCCTAAGCCCTCATGGATTTGCTTTTGGGCTTTACCCCAAAAGGCCTCATACCAATGGAGATATTGTCCTACACTTATAAACCCATCATATTTCCCATGTCTAGCCGATGTGGGACTTCTTTTGCTCCCAACAATCCTCCCCTCAAACG
>CAIGRR010349008.1:0-11594 GCA_903798365.1 Fraxinus sp. 1973-6204 | reverse complement strand
TCGTCTCTCTCTCTCTCTCTCTTTCTAATGGGATTCAATAAAGTACATTCAGCAGCTCTGAATTGAAGCCTTTTGATGATATGAAGAGAAAATATTTTTCCTTATATTTAAAATTTTGGTCCTGGATGATTATCTTTTTTCATTGGCTAACTTGCTACAATTTGAGGACAGTTCAGAATTCTGATATCTGAATCCCCTGTTCGAGACTGTGATCAAGTCTTTGAACAGTGTAAATTTAAAGCCTGTTGCATTATAAAGTCTGATTTACATTTGATGCTTCAACTCGTTATCTAGATTCATATGATTTGCTTAGAATGGTGTAAACTGTTGTTGAAGCTATGTGGTAATTCAATTACACTCTGCTCTGCGAATTCAAGAAGGTGTCTTTTTGCAGTTAAGCTTGTCAGTTTTTAGACATGATGGAGAATAAACATTTGGACGCTAATTGAAACCATTATGGCTTTTATAGTTGATGCAAAATATGAAAATATATTAGTCGGATCTAGCTTAAGCAAATTGTTTTTGTTTCTCAGATGGCCTCAAAAACTGGCAATAGACCTTCCCTAGAACTGCAACAGAATGCTATTGGCTCTCAGGGAACAGTTGAAGCAAATGATTGCAGATCTTTACCTTCTGAGGTCTCAAAGAAGAGCAAATCCAAGTTGATTAATTGCGAACAATCTGAAGAATCAGGTAAATTGACAGCCACAGGGCCGGTGCTCTTAGATGCTATTGAGACCAAAAGATCGCTGACTAATTCTACAGAGTGTAAGAATTCTCCATCTGGTAACTCTGATTCAAATATTTCTTCAACTCATAATGAACAAGTATCAACAGATGTAGATCCCGAAGTATATGAGATTACAAGCTCTCTGGAAACTTCAGTTTATTTGGAAAAGAAAACAGCTGAGCAAGTTAGTGTGAAGAATAGTTCAGTTTCTGCAAAGGATGGTGATGGAGGCTGCAGCCCTGTGAAAATGAGTAGAAGTGTGAAAGTAAGTGATCGTGCTGGTTACATTGAGAGTGGACAGAATAGTACTTGTCGAGGAAGCAAGAGTAGTGACGTGAGTGATGAGAGCACATGTAGCAGTTTAAGTAGTAGTATCAACAAACCCCATAAAGCAAATGATTTGAATTGGGAGGCTATCCAAGCTGTCCGGACCCGCGACGGGGTACTTGGTTTGAGCCATTTTAGGCTGCTGAAGAGATTAGGTTGTGGAGATATTGGGAGCGTTTTCCTGGCCGAGTTGAGTGGAATGAAATGTCACTTTGCAATGAAAGTTATGGACAAATCATCTCTAGCAAGTCGTAAGAAGCTTATTCGCGCTCAGACAGAAAGAGAGATACTACAGTCTCTGGACCATCCATTTCTTCCAACTCTCTACACCCACTTTGAGACTGATAACTTTTCTTGTTTGGTGATGGAATTCTGTCCTGGAGGAGATCTACACGCTCTAAGACAGAGGCAGCCAGGAAAATATTTTACCGAACAAGTAGTGAAGTATGATTCCTTGATCTCACCTTTCTACTCGTATGGCTCTTGAAGATGCAGTTTTAAGTCATCTTGTTGATCATTTTATAATGCTTACAATTGCAACGACCTGTTGTTAACGTATATCCCTCTGTAGATAGGCATATGAGAATATCTATTTAACATATACACATGAATTTTTTCTAGTGCATCAAGTCCAATATTATCTCTCCCATCAATGTTAAAAATTGAATGTTCCTCTATATGCTGTTGTCTGTCTAACTCTACCTGATGAATTGGGTATTATGATCAATAATCCTGTGTCTTATCTGCATAGAAATTAATGTGAGGTGAACTCTTCTTGATGCATTCATATTTGGTATATCTTATGAGTTCATGAATTAAAGTGATGATTAATATTTTTGTTTATATCATTTTGCATTTTAATATCCAGTGAATAATGTTGCATTATAGTATTTATCTTTATAGTAATTTTGTCACTGCATTCGCTTTCAGGTTTAGGTTCATAAGTTGAATCCTTGCAAAGTGTTGTCAGCTATCAGATTTGATATAAATAGATGTGAGAATTCTGTGGTGTTATTGTACATGATATAGTCAGGTAAACTAAAAATTTGAACCGTCAGTAAATCGCCAATTTCCTTGATAATTGAAGTATGTTAAATGTTGGAAATACTCATAAATTTCCTGACACTTCTTTCTTATCTAAAATTCTTATGAAGTTAATGCCTTCAAAATTTGATAGGCTTCAGAAACTGTTATTTCAATCATCTGGCATTAAATAAGGACATTTAGAGGCAGAAGAACAAAGGCGATGTGGTCTTTGATCTTATCTCCAACTTTGAGATTGTAACTGAACTGTAAACAGAAGTAACAACCATTGCAAAATGTAGGAGTGTTAGTGGTGTTTTACTTTGAGTGTATAGTATTTCATTGTTTTATTACTCAATCACAAAGATCGGGAAGTTTGGGTAACTTATGGCTCGATCAGAGGCGTCAGTTCCTCACGACTTCTCTAAGTTGCAGTTGTAGTTCTTGATAGTAGTCATCATATTTCGAGAGTAAATCCTAGTGTGTGTTAAATTAGAATCAAGCTAATGTTAAAATTGCGGTAGCATAATGGTTGACAGTGAATACATCTTTGTCTTTGCCGTTTATGTTTTTGGCTTAGCTGAACCTCATGAATCTTGGAGTAGCATTTCGTATTTATAGTAATCTTCATAAAAAAGTTGATCCTTGATGATATCATCTTGTGATCTATCTAATAATCAGCAGTGCCTTTTCAAGCAATGCACAATGTCTTTTTATGTTAGACATGTATATCGCAGTCAATCACTGGCACTTATTAATTTACTATGTGGCAGATTTTATGTTGCGGAAGTCTTGCTTGCTCTGGAATATCTACACATGCTTGGTATTGTATATCGTGACCTTAAGCCTGAGAATGTCCTTGTGAGGGATGATGGACATGTAATGCTCTCAGACTTTGACCTTTCACTTCGTTGTGCTGTCAGTCCAACTTTGGTCAAGACTGCGTCCTTGGAGTCGGAATCAATGCGTAAAAATTCTACGTATTGCGTGCAACCAGCTTGCATTGAACCTGCATGCATTCAGCCATCATGTGTGGTTCCAACAACATGCTTCTCTCCTCGTCTCTTTTCTAGCAAATCCAAGAAAAATCGCAAGCCCAAAAATGAAATTGTAAACCAAGTTACCCCATTGCCCGAGCTGATTGCTGAACCAACCAACGCTCGGTCAATGTCGTTCGTAGGAACTCATGAATATCTGGCACCTGAAATTATCAAAGGTGAAGGTCATGGAAGCGCAGTGGACTGGTGGACTTTTGGGATCTTTTTATATGAACTTATGTTTGGCAAAACTCCATTTAAAGGATCTAGTAATCGAGCCACATTATTCAATGTTGTTGGGCAGCCTCTTCGTTTTCCAGAATCTCCCATTGTCAGTTTTGCTACTAGGGATTTGATCAGGGGTTTGCTAGTGAAAGAACCACAGCATAGGTTGGCTTATAAAAGAGGCGCTACTGCGATTAAACAACACCCTTTCTTTGAAGGAGTTAATTGGGCGTTGATTCGTTGTGCCACCCCTCCTGAAATCCCAATGCCTGTTGAATTCGAGAGACTAACCATTCCAGCACCTTCAGTGAATGGAAAAACAGGTCATCCCGCAAATGTTCCAGATCAAAAAAGTGATAAATACCTGGAGTTTGATTTCTTCTAGTTAATTGTGGTTGGAATTTGTTTTTAAGTTATGGAGAACAAATGTTGTTGACAATCACGGATGTTAACGATCAGGTTCATGAGATTTCTATGTAATGGAGGGTTGATTTGAAGTTGGATATCCATTGTTGCTGCCTGTCATAGAATATGAATGCCAATCAATCGTTCATGACCTCCCTCAAGAACTCTATGAGAGGTTTGTCCTTCAGTAACTGGGGCTTGAGGGTATCTGTTTGGTTGACCGGTTCTAGATGCACACAGCGCATGGCAGTTTTATTTTGAGAGGACATTGGATGGATTGCATTTGTCCACATGATGAACTTTAACAATAGAAGTGCACTTTCTATAATTTTTTCATGTATAATTCTGGAATTTTTTCTTGAATGCCAGGCAATGGAGGACGGAATTTAGATAGTATGTGATGTTTGAACCAGAAATGACTAGCCGTGTAATCTAATCCGTTATTATTTTGTTTCTCTTCCCGGTCGCATATCTGTAAAGATAATAAGAACAACTTGGTTCTGCTTCATTAATGTCTGGTTTTACTGTCTTGTGCTCAGACACTATGCAAAATCCTCTGTAAGCCTCATGTAGATCCCATAGTACTGTAATTGGCGATTTGATTTACTATTATGAATTTCCGTACAATTCAAGAGTAAATTGAGGGCAAATGCAAGGGAACGAAAAACCTAGTCCGCTTCTTGAAGCCTGATGAGCACTATTAGACCTGATAATCGGTGATTCTGACACACTCCAAAGCTTCCTTTCTTTTCGACGGGTATGTGCTCTTGTGATTTTTGCAAGAGGACTTTTGTTAAAACGAAAGGAAGATTGAAAAGTTGAAAGAAGAAAGGATTTTTTTTTTTGGGTACAAATGAAAAGAAATCTGCTTTCATGTTTTGATACAATAGGGTGAGTTTCTGATGCATATACATTCAAATCACTTTTATACAGCGTGGTTAATTGCAAAACAGGAAAAATGAAGCCACATTAAGATCTCCCATCCGAGCAATTCCCATTTTGCTCTACTGGTGCATGATTCTTTTAGCATTCAGAATCTAGTCTTAGGCCTGAAGCACCCACATGCAATGAAATCATTATTGATTTGTTCTTGCTCTTGCACAGATTTGGCACTTCGGTCGGCAGCCCGTGGAGAGGGAGAAGGAGAGGTAGAACGGGACTCAAACTTCAGGTCAGTTATTTCATTTCCTCCACATATTATCTTAACCTCACAGTATTCTGGTGCATCTTTTAGTATCTCATCAGTTCCACCACTAGCTTTCTTAGACCTCATTTTCCTAAAACGACCGTGTATAATAATTAAAATGTAATATTTTAACGTAGGAAAAAAGTAGAAATCTGAAAATGATTGATAAAAACTAAAAAAGAAGTTTCAAAAGTTGATGGTTGAATGAAGTGATGATGTACCTTAGATTAGACTTGGTGGTACACAGCACCAATTTTCTGATGTTGAGGATGGGAATGAGGTCCAGTATTGCTTTTGCCTCCATGTCACTTTCAATAAGTATGGTGTCCACCTTCACCTTTTTGCGTAGAAACACATTATTAGCTCATGATTCTCCTAATAACTTGAACACGTAACTATGCGTGTCAAGCATTGATGTTAGTTACGACTTACGATTAATGTTTTTGAACGTTCAATATTTTTACTGGTGCATCGTACAGTATTCTGTGAATCAACTGCATAGATTAATTAATAAACAAGGTTTCATTACCAGCATCACGGAACCGCTCACTAATCCAATGTTACCCACTTCGGCTTGGGCACAATGCTTTTGCTTCTGTAATAGAGGCGCTTTAATAGGTTGTCTAGTCTGGGTTTGGTTTCTAAATGACTCTCCTAATCTCCTCAGGTAAATATTCTTGTAGGGTGACTGAATAATGCCCATTCTTTGTGGACACAGCCATACAAGTATAACTTGCCATATACCGTTTATAGTGTGTGCTAAGACATTTGGTACAAGTAAACAAAAGTGTATTTGATACCTGGGAAGCAATACAGACATCAAGAAACTTTTGAAGGAATTCTCTCCTCTTTCCTCTTTCTTGGGCCATGTAGTTCTCCTTCTGCTCTGGGTTCACTTGACTAATTGGAAGCTTTCCCACTGCACACAAGGATATACATATTCCCAAACCGTTTCAAGGTTAGCTCGTTTGAGTCAATAGCAACTAACGTAACATAATCAACTTGTAAATTACATGATAAGGTATAGACGAGTACTTGTATCCACTTACAAGAATCAATGAGTCGATGTTTGAGAAATACGAATTTCTTAGGTTACAAAAGGAATTATCCAAAGATACTATATTGATTATTCTTCTGTTATTGTCTGCCTAAATATAACCTGTTACTTGGACATTCACGTTTATTTGTTAGACACTGCTGCATCACACAATTAACTGTGGAAAACACTGAACTTTAGTTAATGAAAATGGTACTGAAAGATGATTAGTTTGAGACAACCTACAGTAACCAGTACGCTGAAAACTAGACCAAGCCATCCACTGCCTAAACCGTAGAACAATACATTTTCTCCTCTTTATACTTTTAACATTTCTTTTTTTGCATGTATGACACGTTAGAGGAGTCAAAATTTGTCCAACTGCACCCTATCCAACTCTATAGCCAGACCACCCCAAGGGGACATATGGCCCTCGATCCGCAGTCTGGGCAGGTCTATCTAGGGAAAAATAGCAGATGCCATAATAGATAAGTGCTCGGAATGATGTTTTCATATTTATACCCTTCTCCTCCATACAGAACGACCTATCCTTAAAGGAATTCGTCAACTCGGCCAACCTAAAAACCGGGATGTGGTGGCCGGAACAACCCAACTCACACTTCTCAGTAAGGTGTGTGTATGTTAGTGTGTTGAGAGAGAGAGAGAGAGAGAGAGAGAGAGAGCTTACATGGTGTAGGGATGTATTTTGTCTCAGGGAAGACATGAATTAGAAAAACAAGAGTTGAAGAAGGATTCACAGCATGATTCAGAGTCCACTTAAGTGCATCCATGCTTGGTTCATCACTTGTCCCCACTGCAACATAAACGACATCATCCCTGTTGTGAAAATCAAACGCAAATACACTTCCTTCAACTTCTTCTCTTATCGTATTCAATGGAACTCCATCGTTAATCTCAAACAATTCATTCGAAAACTCTTCTTGAATCTCAGAGCTTATCACAGTACTGCTAAAATTCCCCCACTGATCCTGATAATGAACTCTTGAGCCAAAACCCTGATCGGGATTTCCTTCTCCGGTGCTTATCGTAAGGTTTGAAGCCATATTTTCCGGCGAAAATGACGAGAGAAAATAGTCAAGCTTTGATAAAGAAATCTAGTAATGTACGTTCTAAAAGTGCTGCGAGTTGATCGAAGCCTTTGGCTTTTGATGATTTTGTGGGTTAAGAAACAACGACGAGCTATAAACTTGTGAAGAATGTTAAATCAATGAAAGCTGCCTTGATTTTCTCCGCCTTTGACCTTTATGAACAATTCAAGCAGACGTTATTGTATTTCAATTTTTTCATGATGACTCGGATGGTAGCGATCCAATTAAATTTTTTTATTCTCCTTTCCACGTTACTTAGTAGATCTTCGAATTTCACTCCGAAATCTCACTCTTCTTTATCTTAGTTGGACGAATTATTCGAAGAGGACCGTTTAATCATTGTTTCTCTATGTTTTGATCAAGTAAAACATGAAAGATAAAGGTAATTTGAATTCTGCATAAATATAATCGCCGGTTTGAAAACCAGATTTACGAGTGTATAAATAATTATTCATGCCGATCACATCAATCATTTGAAGAAAGGTAGTATTTGTATCCTATTATACCGAAAAAGGAATATGCGAATACATAGAGAATGTGTATTTTGGCCTGATTACCATCGAACTTAGGCATGAGGTTACCGATGATCATTCCTATGCTTCACAGGCTACATTAAGGATAAAGTAAGTAGTCGAGGCAAGCACTCTCAATGTCTCTTGTTCTAACTCGTGTGCATTGGTTTTAGCCTTGTCGAGGTATCTGTTCACTAGAAATGCAATCGTAAGGCGACGTTGTATAGTTGGGTAAATATGACAAGACGTTGATATTGTAGAAGTGAGTATGCTATGAAGGCACATCAAAGGATGATCCTGTTGGAATGCGGAAGCAGAATTACAAATTTCTTTAATTCAATAAACAAGATCGTCTAAATATTCATGTGTATGTTATATCAGGAATTAGAGATTCAAATATTCACCTAAATTCGATGATTAATTCTAAATCGTAAATTTCCAACTCTCTTATGAATCACGAGTTTCCAACTTTTTAATTCCAACAACTTGATGATCTAAACTTCCAAGTCTTCTATGGTATTCTTTGAAGTTGAGACCACACCGGTGGGTGGGCACATTCTTTTAATTAAATCAAAAAACTAATTCTTGGACCGGACAATAAGAAAAATAATATTTTTCTCACTTTTTCTCTCTCCAATTTGAACACCATGGAATTATGTATTATGATTGTTCTAGGATTTCTACGTCCATCTAGTCTCTATTTGTAGAGATAAAGATGTTTCAATTCATATACAATAATAATTCCAATTTCAAATAGGAGTTTTAATTAAAATTCACATCCAATTAATTTACATTTAATTACATATGTAGTCCTAAAATTTCAATTTCAATTACAATTAAGTTTGAAACTTTTATAGTAATTACAACTAAGTACAAAACTTCATTGTAATTACAATTAAGCTCAAAACTATTATAATTATCGTAATTAAGTCCAAATACTTTATAGAGCTACTACAGGGAGCTGGTCGGACATATATTATCCAAACTCCAATAATTAGATCATGGCTAGTTGACCCTAGACCACTCAATCTAAGTATTAGTTTTTGTTTTTTTACAAAAAGCAAAAGACTGGACCATTGAAATATATAAGATCACAAAAGCCAATAAATGTATAATACTTTCCCCTGACCTATCATATATGTATTTTATTCCCATTCGAGATTCGACAATTAGGTATGAGCATAAATAATCGTTTTGCCCTTCTAATTATCTTTCTAACTTTTAGTACCACTTTCTTTAACGGTCATGCGAACAAATCACAAATATCGAAATTTGTTCTCGCTAAACACTGAGCTCAGATTATAACTGTTCAACTATAAAATATTTAAGTAGTCACTCTATCCGTTTTTCGGGATGACGGTTCCCGACACTAGTTCATGTTCTTTACTTCGCTCATTTTCAAGATCCCAACTCGACGAGTTATTTGATCAATCAAATTGATCTCGCCCATTGATGAATAAGAAAATCATTAAAATCACAAAAACATATACATAACTCTGTCAAGGGATTTAGATGAAATATTCGACGATCAAGTGGAATTTAATTTTCCGCACGATCATGCTATGGAATTAAACTTGACACGTGGTCCGTTCAATACACTCCAAGTGTACTAGTATCACTTTTAACTATTTGTGTTATAAGGACAAATCACAAATCCTAATGGAGAACTGGTTAACACTACAACCTTCCAATACAAGATGCCAAGTTTTATGTATTGGATGCGAACAAATTATTCTTCATTGTCAGAATCATGGTAACGTCCTCTTAGAAAACAACTTTCTTTGTTCCTTCTATGCAAATGATATTCATTTTTCAAGTAATATATTGGATCTAACAAGGGTTCTCCTTGGAATATTTGGTAGTTCTTTCTTCAAGAACAACTCATTTTCTTCAAAGGCAAGAACTCCCAAAATATATTTCCTTATCAGCTTTCTCTATGGGTTCTTCGTGGTCGAATGTGTGGCTTTCCACAAACTGCACCAATTCGCTTTTTGTAACGGTCACATGGACAACAGATGTCGAGCTCATTCGCATCCATACGAGCAAATTCCAACACATTTTGACCAAAGATTTGGACGGAAAATGATGGCATTTATGGGCGTAGGAGATGCTCTATGACACAAGACTAAAATGTTCAAGCACCCACAATATGTTCAAAGATGATTGCATATAAACAATTAATCACATACAACTCAACTAAAATATGAATAATCTCAACTCAAGCACATAAATATGAAATAACCAAGAGAGAAGTTCGAATGTAGTCTTCAGTATCAAAAGTTGCATTAAACTCAAATGTTACAACATTTGCTTATTTATAGAGTTCTAGCCGAAGTTGTAGCCGTTTGATAAGAACCACGTGGCCTCATCTCCCCGTCGAAGCTTCACATCACCTAATTTGCTACGCATTTAATACATTGACAACAAGTCAGCTACCTTACATCCTAGGATGACACCCTCACATTCATTATTACAAACATTACAACAATCATTCCTAAGGATTGCCTGTAGATCTTCTAAAAGACAGTAAGGGTTCAGTCAAAGAGAGCTTCGGATAGAGCGAGGGATTCGACCAAATGGGAGTTTCGGAACAGAGAGTATCAACTTCTTCTTTGATTTCTTTACTTTGACCAATCAATTTTTCGTTGACTTTGTTAGATCTGACTCATATCTCCACGTAGACTATGATATAATCTTTAATTATAGCCTCGGTGGCGAGGCGTAACAACATCTTTCTATTTAATACAAGAAATGATATCCGAACACAAATTGTGTTCATAATGTTGTCAATTTTTTTCAAAAAATATTAGAGAAATGCAAAAACGGTCTCTAACTTTTAAATTTTTGTAGACTTTATCACAACCTTCAATTTGTGCCAGCAAATGTATCTAATCTTTCAAAAATATGTAGCATAAATCCAAATGGACGGTTTCCATCCAATTAATCGTTAGTTGACTAAAGAAATTGATTTTGACCAAATTTAAAAGGATAAAATAGTAACTTTGCTATTTGTTAACTTTTATTCATTAAAATAATTAAAACAAGGTAAAAAGAAAAAAAAAAATTGTTCAATCATTTTCCTTGTTGACCCCACCCTAACTCATGAACCAAACCAAATAAACCCTCCGACCACCACCACTCGCCACCGTCACCACCGTCCATTCCGACGACCTTTCTCCAATCTTCTTTCCCAACCTTATCCCCACTTCCATCCCAAAACAAAATAAAACCCAGGATTGTTCAAGATTGCACCTCCAGATTGTTCTAGATTTTTCATCCAACTTGTTCAAGAAACACATAGTCTTCAGATTTGTGTGTGGGATAGAAACAGAAACCCCACCATTTATAAATTTCTTTTGCAGGCTTTACTCCATCACTTTGAAGAACAAAATTTACAATGGCTGAAGAGAGAGAAATATACTATCACTTCCACCATCTTTCGCCATTAAATGTTATATAAATTATGTTGTTCAAATATTCGTATATAAGAATTGATCTTTGTGTATAAGAATTGATCTTGTTGATTGTGAAAAGGAGGTTAAAAACAAGAAAATGGAAGAAATCGGAAATGGGGGCAACATAGGCAACCAAGTTGCCTATACGATCGCACAGGCCTTTTGCTATGTGGCCGTATGGCCCCCGTCAGGGACTTTGAGTCCCTGACTTGAGAACTCTATGCGACCGCATAAAGTTGCTCTATGCGATCACATAGAGCACCTTAGTAGCTGTTGGGAGGTTTTTTTATTCCGATTTTGCACCTTTTCATCAATTTTTTCCATCTTTTGAGAATGGTTGGCATCCATACGAAACAATATGATGAAATTCTATAAATAGTGATAGAATTCATGATTTAATACAATCAATTCTCAATTTATACATTGGTATTATAGTCCCAAAACTCTCTCAATTTATACTTGGAATTTATTTCATATCTCTCTTTTGTTCCTTCTTACCAGGTTTCAATAGTGTTAATTGCAATCCAGTTTCTAGACTTGAAATCCGCT
>CAIGRR010348979.1:0-11446 GCA_903798365.1 Fraxinus sp. 1973-6204 | reverse complement strand
AAATGAAATTAAATTATATTAAATGGTATTATATTGAATATACAAAAACATAATTGACACATGGCTAAATATATAAAGCTAAAATTGGTATTCAAAAGTTTCTCCTCAATCCACACTTTTAATATATTGTAGATAAAAGAACTTAGTGTTCGTTTGATTGTAAGGGTGGAAAGAAAATGAAGGAAAAGTAATTGCCTAAAAATTGTTTTGTAGGGAATTGTTAATTTAGTGTGTTTGATTGGTATAATTTTCAACCCGAAATGTTTTTAAATTTTGTGTTTGTTTGACTTTGTTTTACATGGAAATTATCCATTAAAGTGATAATTTTTTCCGCAATTGGTTATAAAATTTGTGTACATTGCCAAAAAAAAAAAAAATTCCTAAAAAAATCATTTTTTTAAATCAAAGTTTAGTGATCGTTTTGCTTTGTTTTACATGAAAATTGTCCATTAAAATTAAAAACTTTTTTACAACTGGTTATGAAAATTATTTTTATTGCAAAAAAAAACAAAAAAAAAAGCAGCAGCACCTAGAAATGTTTTTCCCTTTTGAGGAAAATAGGCGCATGGAGGGCAGCCCAACAAAAACATTTCCCATCCAAATTTTCTTGGTCAAACACTTCCAACTTCCATGGAAAAAAAAAAACATAATCAAACAGGGCCTTATAGATACATGAAAATCATTTGGAAATTGGAAGGATACAAACCCCTTTGGACTTATATTTATAAAAGTATGTATATGTGCATAAACGATCTTGTTTTGGGCTACAATTAACTGTCGAAGAGGAGTTATTCGATCCTGAATAATTAATTGTGATACTGCTTTTGGACTTTGAATTATGGATTAAATTAGATTATGTCTAGTGTAATTACTTACTTTTCATGTTTTGCTTATGTAATTAATGTTCGATTAATGTTGTTTGTTAGTCACCAANTTAATGCATCACTGATTATGGAATAGTGTCTTGTTTATTTATCATCAATAAACATCAAGTAATAAATGTTTTGTTTATGTAATTAATGTTCGATTAATTTTGTTTGTTAGTCACCAAAGTGGCCAAACGTTATGCTATTGCGAACACTAAATTATTTATTAATTACTTTTGATAATTGGATGCTTATAAATTAAGATGACATTAGGATTGTTGTCAAGAGTATATTGATGTTCATAGATTATAAAATTGTTATGGGTCGTCCAAAGGGTGATAAGTTAATTTATTAATTTTGAACATGATCGTGGTTAATTGATGTACTTAGATGTCTTTTTTATATCCAAAGATGACACACATGATCGATTAGGATATATTTAATTACCAATTAAGTGAAATTAAACTAGCATAATTATATTTATTATGATTGGTATAACGTAGTATCACCCAAAGGAAAATTACGGTATACATTTAATGTTATTTGAATCTGAACTTAAGTGTTTAAGTCAAAACTCAAAGCATTAATGTTAGATCGTTTTATATTTTGCAGTACCTGTTCTCGTTTCTCTGTATTCACATGCTTCATCTGTACCAGTGTTCAATTGGCTCAATTTGTGTGACTGGTGTGAACAAGTCCAGTTCAACTCAGATGTTTTGAATTTAGACTAGAATTTCAAGTTGAGAAACCTACTGATCTTATTGATGAGAGCAGTGCTCATGAAAGATCTTTCCATAAGGCTTGGGAAAGGTTTAACAGATTAAGCCTAATGTTTATGCGGATGACCTTAGCAAAGAATATCAGGTCTACTATCCTTAAAATTGAGACTGCTAAGAAATACATGAAGTTTGTGAAAGAATGTTCCCAAACAGATGACAAATCACTTGCCGGCGCACTGATAGGCACCCTAACCACCATGAAATTTGATGGTTCTTGTACCATGTACGAGCATGTTACTAAAATGAGTAACATTGCAGCAAGACTTATGACTCTTGGGATGACTATGGATGAGAACTTCGTGGTACAACTTATCATCAACTCTTTGCCTCCCGAGTATAGTCCATTAAATATGAACTATAATACCTCAAAGGACAAATGGAATGTGAATGAATTGTACAGTATGCTCGTGCAAGAGGAAACAAGGCTTAAGAATCAAGGAACTCATTATGTTCATTGCGTAAGTCATCAAGGAGTTGGAAAGAGATATAAGAAAATGTGTGGAAATGGCATTAAGCAAGGACAGCTAATGATAAATGAGTCTTCTGCCCAAATCCATAGTAAGGAACAAAAGAAACATACGTGTCATTTCTGTCGTAAACTTGGGCACCATAAAAAGGATTGCCTGAAACGTAAGGCATGTTTCGAAAGTGAATGTAAGATTATATTTTATGTATGTTTTGAATGTATTTTGACGGAATTTTCTTATAATTTTTGGTGGATTGATTCCGAATGTATTACTCACATTACCAATACGATTCAATAATTCCTTTCAATTCGGACCATAAATCGAAATGAAAAGTTTGTTCTCATGGAATCAAAGCTCCTGTTGAAGCCATTGGAACCTACCGTTTGATTTTAGATATAAAACATCACTTAGATTTATTTCAAACTCTTTACGTGCCTTCTATTTCCCACAATTTAGTTTCCTTATCAAAACTTGATTCTTTTGGATATTTTTTTAATGGTAGAAATGGATGTTTAAGTTTGTTTACAGAAAAATTATCTTATCGGTTCTACTAATCTTTGTGATGGCTTATATAAATTAAAGTTTGATAATCTCTTTGTCAAGACTCTTTTAACCTTGCATCATAATGTTGGTACTAAACGTTGGTTATTAAATGGATGATCTGCTAACTTGTGGCATAAATGTTGGGGTCACGTATCCAAGGAAATGATAGAAAGATTAGTAAAGAATAAGATCCTTCCTGACTTGATTTTAGTGATCTCAAAACCTGTGTGGATTGTATTAAGAGTAAACAAACCAAACACACAAAGAAAGGAGCCACAAGAAGCATACAACTTCTTGAGATAATATACACCGATATATGTGAACCCTTTGATATTTCATCCTTTAGTGGAGAAAAATATTTTATCACATTTGTTGATGACTTTTCACGTTATGGTTATATCTATCGACTGCATGAAAAGTCTCACCCTATAAATGCTTTAGAGATCTTTGTTAATGAAGTTGAACAACAATTAGATAGAAAGGTGAAAATCATTAGATTTGATAGAGGTGGTGAATATTATGGAAGGTATGATAAAATTGGACAACACCTTGGTCCATTTGTTAAATTTCTTGAAAGACATGGCATATGTTCTTAATACATTATGCCAAGTACAACACAACAAAATGGTGTAACTGAAAGGCGTAATCGTATTCTAATAGAAATGGTTAGGTGTATGTTATGCAATTCTTCTTTACCTATTTCTTTATGGATACTTGCATTAAAGACTGCTATCTATTTGCAAAATAAGGTTCATAGTAAGGCAGTTCCAAGGACTCCTATTTGAGCTGTGGACAGGAAGGGAACCCAGTTTAAAGCACCTACATGTTTGAGATTGCCCAGCAGAAGCAAGAATTTATAACCACATAAAAAGAAATTGGACCTAAGAATAATCAGTGGATTTTTCATTGGTTAACTAGAAAAATCGAAGGGGTATAGATTTTATTGTCCTAACCATAGCACTATAATTGTTGAAACTGAAAATGCTAGCTTCATTGAGAATGGTGAAATTAGTGGAAGTTTGGTTGGTGCTTTACACCTTTATCAAGAAGTTAGAGTTCAATTTTCTCTACCCTAAACTTCTTCTGACACTGTTGTTCCTCGAATTGTTGAATGGTACGACAATTTGCCATAACAACAAATAAATGATCAAACATCTCACAATGAAGTTGCTGCTATTGAACCTGCACTAAATGAACCAAAAGAAATAGAATTAAGAAGGCCATGAAAACAACGTAGTACTGCTATTTCTGATGATTATGTGGTTTACATGTAAAAGACTGAATTTGACTTGGGAATTGTTGATGTCAATTCAGTTTCATTTTTACATGCATTGAGAGTGCTAGTTCTGATAAGTGGTTAGATGCTATCTAAGATGAGTTGAAATCTATGAAGCATAATGAAGTCTGGGATCTCGTCGAATTACCCGAGTCATGTAAAAGAGGTGGGTGCAAATGGGTCTTTAAGACCAAGCGCAACTCTAATGAAAATATTGAACGATATAAAGTTAGACTTTTTGTTAAATGTTTTACTTAGAAAGACGATATTGATTATAATGGGACATTTTCTCAAGTTTCCAAGAAAGACTAACTCAGAATCACAATGGTTTTAGTAACCTATTATGACTTAGAGCTATATCAAATGGATGTGAAAACCGCTTTTCTAAATAAAAATTTACATGAAAAAGTTTATATGGATTAACCTAGAGGTTTTTCAGTTGAAGGAAAGGAACACATGATGTGAAAATTAAATAAATCAATATACAAACTTAAATAAGCTTCCCATTCGTGGTATCCGTTCAACGATACCATTATTTATTTTAGATTTAAAGAAAACATCGTCGATGTATATATCTAAATGTCAGTAGGAGCAAGTTTATATTTTTGATTATGTATGTTGATGACATCTTGCTAGCTACTAATGGTCTTAGTCTATTACACGAGACTAAGAAATTTCTCTCTAAGAATTTTAAAATGAAAGATATGGGAGAGACAACATATGTGATTGGAATTGAAATATTCTGAGATAGGTCACAAAGATTGTTAGTGTTGTTTTAGAAAGTATACATCAATAAAGTTTTAGAGATATTTAAAATGGAAAATTGTTAAGCGAGTGTCGTTCCTATTAAAAAAAAGGAGACAAATTTAGTCTTATGCAATTTCCTTAAGAATGAATTGGAACGTAAACAAATGATAGCTATTCTTTATGCATCTCTTAAGTGGAGCTTAATGTATGCTCAGATTTACACCAGACCAGATATTAGTTTTGCTGTTGGAATGTTGGGCTATCAAAGTAATCTATGACTTGATCATTGAAAAGGTGCAAAGAAAGTGTTAGATACTTGCAAGGAACGAAAGACCACATGCTCATTTATAGGAGATTTGATAACTTGGAGGTCATTGGATATTCAGATTCAGACTTTACCGAATATGTAGATACTAGAAAATCTAATTTGGCTATTCGTTCATCTTGGCTGAAGGGGCTATATCATGGAAAAGTGTGAAGCAATCGGTCATTGCTGCATCCACTATGGAAGCTGAGTTTGTAGCATGTTCTGAGGCCATCATTCAAGGAAATTGGTTGCGGAACTCTATTTCAGAGTTTGGAATTGTCGACAATATTGCTAAAAAGATGAAACTTTATTGTGACAATTTTGCAGCAGGCTTATTTTCAAAGAACGATGAGTACTCTAAAGGTGCTAAACATATGTAATTGAAGTATTTTGCCATTAAAGAAGAAGTTCAAAAACAAAAGGCGTCAATCGAGCATATTAGCACAAATCTTATGATTGCAGATCCACTAATGAAAGGATTGCCACCAAAGACATTTAATGAATATATCGAAAGAATGGACATTATTGAAAATGATCGTTGATGTTATGGGATTTATGTAATTGACACTTTGAGCTCATTTATGTATTGTTTTTGACAAAAAATATTATTCTTGTCAATAGTTGGTATTTGCACATGAATGGATTATATGAATGCTGACAAGGACAGTCTTTCAAAGACATTATTGTAATACAATTATCGAACTTCTCATTAAGTGTCATGTTAGGTAGGGACTAATATTGTAATATATGGAATGAATTATGTCGAAATGATGGTGTAAAACCACCATGACTCTTATTAGTCTTTACTTAATGATGATATATTAAGTGACCAATGTACGAGAGATTTTAGCTTTTCATATGCGCAATATGTTATAGACCACATAACGATGTAATATTACATGGGCCAAGTGGGAGAATGTAAGACCAATTAATATAGCCCAATAATAAATTAATTAAAGTGATTTATTATTGCTAAAATCCTATTGGCCCATTGAAAAGTGACTGTTTTATAACTGTCCACTTTGATGGAAAGTGGGTAGTTTTTTTTTTTGGCAAATGAAATTGCCACTTTGAATGAAACACATCAAGTTAATGCATTCAATTAAAGAGAGGAAAAGAGAGAGAATGGTTTCTTGATTTTATTAGTTTCTCTTTTGCTGGTTTAAGTGTTTCAATTATTGCTATGGATCAATGTATGTTTCTTGATCAATTAAATCTATATGTGAAAATCATAAATTCTAAAGATCTTGATATTAAGATTAATTAATTGCTAACATGTGGTATCGAAGCCAAGGTTAATGAATTCTTGATTTTCATTTAAAGATTAATGTTTTCCACTTGTGGATCTTTAATTATTTCTTATAGAATCAATGTATAACATGTTTTTGTCTTACTTTTGTTTGAAATGAGATTACACACAATAAACCTTAATTTACTATAATATAAATTGACTTACAATCTTCAACTTATGGTAAAAAATATCCCTAAATTTATGTTGAAAACGAAGACGATATCGGATAATTTCGATACCAACTTGTTGAAAAAATTACGAGATTATAGACATAATATAAAATAAAGATCACAAGAACACAATAACAAAGTAATTTGCAAATAATTGAGATTTTATTATAATATGGAGAAAGAATACAAAAATTTTGTATTTATTATTTGTTTAATTTAATCTAAAATACAATGAATGGCAAAATATATATAGGGAACGTCCAAATGCCCCAAAAGTAGAGTTATAGATTAAATAGAATGCTAAACGCGAAGCCAAATTGGACTTGGATAAGCCTACCGCTTGAGGACTAGGCAAGTGGCCATCTTGGGATGGTGCTGGGGCACTGTGTCTCGAGTTAAATTCGGTTTTCTTGACTCTTTTGCTCTCAAAAAGCTTCCTTGTCCGTATCTTGACCTTCATGTCCAACACAAATTTCTAACTCCCAATTAGGCTTCCAAATAAAACTTCAACTATGATTTGTTAAATAAACTTCGAATATGATTCTAAAGTAGCATTCCAAAAGAATTTTTTCTTATGTCGACTTTAATTGGAACTGCAAATTATCTTCAAAGTAGAATTCAGGTCACACCCTAATTCTAATAAACTCCACCTTGACACGAATTTCACTTCAATGAACAAACTTCACAGATTCTATACCTGAAGATAAATTTCATCTGCAAGGAATAAACTTCAATAAACGAAATTCTCCATCAAAATTCCAATTGAAAATATTCTCCACCTCTGTCACCCCAACTAGGGGCAAAAATCCAATAATTGAGTATTAAAAAAATTTCAAGAATTAGGTTTGGACATCACCAAACAGGGTAGAGATAAGCCCTGAAACAGAATCATCAAAACTGAATATATCAAAAGAAGGATCTTGGCTAGAATCAATATCGTTAACCGCATTCGAACCATACACTAAATCAGCAAAATTGTACATATATGGAGTTTTATGGCCAACAATGGGTCTGTTACGAGCAACTAAATACGATGACACCGCTAATAATGGTGGCAAGACGGATTTATCCATAACTTCTAAATTCAAATGAGATGTATTTTTCAAAGAAGACTCCAAACTAGACTCCAACGGTATATAATCCAACTCCAGTTTTACCCGAGTTCTTAAAATATGCTGACTGCATAAAGGTTCTATATATAAATGAGATTTTCTATATCCCTTCAACAAACCACTTCTTTACTAACATTCAGAACTTCACATTCAACAGTGCACCTGTACTCTTTTGAATCAAGAGTACTTAAAGAGACAAATTTTCTTTTCAAATCTAGAACGTGTCTCACTACATCAAGTATTCTAACCATCCCATCAAACATCGATACCAACTATACGACTATATATATTATTATCGATTATTACAATACCTTTTTTAAACTTCTTCATATGTTGAAAACAAATCCTAATTATGAGACATATGAAAAGTACAAGATAAAGCAAGAATTCAAACCTCGTCAAATTTGGAACTGTAGTCAGACATAAGTAAAATCTCTCCATCATTATTAGGATTGTCTGCAATACTTGTTTCCCCTAAAGTTTCTGATTATTGATTTGCAGTTAAATATACTTTATTCTACAACTTATAAAAATCGTTTATCAAGTGCCCATTTTTTTGCAATAATTGCAAAATTTAAAGTAAGACCTTGAATTGTCCTTTGCATGACCACCATCAATAATGAGGTCATCTCCACGAACCTCAGATGCAACAAGATGCTTCATCTTCTTCTGTGAATATAGAGCATCATATACGTTTTTGATAGTGAGAATATCACGATATATAAAATCTAAAAGATGTCTATGAAGTGGGCAATGAACACAATAAAATCAATTCCAAATCTTCTTCATTATACTTGACCTCTAAGGTCTCCAAATTAGTGACGATTTCCTTAAAAGTAGCTAGCTGATCCTCAAGAGATGTGCCTTCTGTCATACGATGAGAATATAGACGCTGCTTCATATGCAATTTGCTAGTAAGACTCTCTGTCATACATAATTACTCCAATTTTAAACATAATGCAGCGACCGACTTCCCTTTCAAAACGTCTTGAAGAATATTATTTGAGATATGAAGATGTATTTGGGATATGGCCTTTTGATCCCTATGTTGTTTTTCCTCCGAAGTTTAAGTTGTGGGAATCTTATCAAATCCCAACAACGCGCGGTCCTAATCCATCTAAGCGATTACTGCTCGCATCTTTACCAACCACAGAAAGAATCTTGTATTGCGATCCAATAGCAACATATCATATTTCATTGTTGCCATCATAAAAGATCAAGTTGAGCTATTAACTTAATTAAAACCTCAATCTTCCGAAGAATTTCAAAATCAGAAAAGCTCTGATAACTATTTGAAAATGAAGTTGTTACCGGATAATTTTGATACCAACTTATTGAAGAAAATACGAGTTTATAGGCACAATATAAAATAAAGATCACAAGAACAAAGTAATTTGTAGAGAATGAAGATTTTAGTATAATATGGAGAAAGAATACAAAGATTTTGTATTTACGATTTGTTTAATCTAAAATATAATGAAAGGCTAAATTTATATAAGGGACATCCAAATGCCCCAAAAGTAGAGTGATAGATGAAATAGAATGCTAAAATGTAAAACCAAACTGGACCCGAAAAAACCCGATGCGAGATGGATCGTTCGAGCACCAGGCGAGCGATCATCTCGCAGCGGCGCTACTCGAGCAGTAGGGGAGCGCCGGCAAGCGGCGCTAGGGTGCTGTCTTGGTTTAAATTCTATTTTCTTGATTATTTTGCTTCCCTAAAGTTTCCTCGTTCATATCTTGACTTATTCAAGTTCAATGTAAATTCCTAACTCCCAGTTGGACTTCCAAATAGAATTTCAACTAGGATTTGCCAAATTTTTTTTTGAATAGATTCCAAAGTAGCATTCCAAAAGGATTTCTTCTTAAGTTGACTTTAATTATAATTCCAAATTGTCTTCAAAGTAGAATTCGGGTCACACCCTAATTCTAAAAATTTATTTATTTTCTCAAACATTACATTAATTTGATCAAAAGTGGTTGTATCATATTCTTAAGAAAAAAGTTATTTTCCTCTCCAAGTACAACTTTTGATATTTGAAAAAGCTCTATCAATCACACTATTTCAATTGGTTTCCACCTTGTCGATACATTTGGGGTGTTTCACAAGTGAATTGAACAATATTAACAAATGAAAGAAGTTATTAGATCCTTTCTATTTCTAGGTATATTCTACCTCTTTCTATTTGGATTTTCACTAATCCAAGAGTCTCACGTGCCAATGATTTTCTTTATCCAACTTCCAGTAAATCTAGTGATATCTAAGTAGGACCGTCGATGCACGGGATGGTCTACCACGTATAGTGAATTATTCACAGCAACACCTATATGGTGCATTTTCTCTCATTGTTGTGTCAAAAATCAATGAAAAATTGTCAAGTGTTCTTTTTTGAAAATTCTATCAAACTTTTTCTGTACCTATAACATATCTGGTTGTAAGAAAATACATGTATATAATATACAAACTATGACACGACAACCAGAAATGATGGTGCTTTAGAGTATAGAATAATGGAAAACTTCGAGTATCTCCTATTGTGCTATAAATTAGATCTAAATTATGATTTAAATATTTAAAGTCTCCGAAAACCTCTTAAATGGAAATATTAAAGGAATGCAAAAAGTATTTTTCAATAGAAAATGTAAAAAAAATAAAATGTAATACTTACAGTGGCGGGACAAGCATTCGACGAGGCATGATGGACACCAGTGTAATTGTGCTACCTTTGTCGAATTTTTTTTATTAATTTTTCAATATATTGGAAGGCTGCTCAAGCGTTCCCCCTAGCTTACATGGATCCACCCAAACTCAAATGAATTCCTGTATTCATCACTGGACTACCAGCTCATTTATATCCAATTTTTTTTTTTTTAGATTTTCTCATTGAAACAGAATTTCAAAGTAAATGATGAGTGTATTTCACTCATACTTTAGATATCGTCTAAATTTGATATTTAACTTATTTCTATGAGTTTTGGAACGTTTTAATGTGTGTTTTGATGTTGTGATATAAGTTGATGAAATTGAAGGAAATAAGCTAAAGTTGGCAAATTGGAGAAAATGACTACATTGTAAGAGATCCACAGTTCGAGGGCTAAAGTGCAAATAACTCAAAGTTGTGTCGAACCTCAATATGAAAATTCGAGAGTGCTTGGAGTCAATTGTATGAAGAAAGAAATCAAAGGGATAAAATATAATCAAATTATGATCACACATCATTTTCCAACCAAAAAAGTTATGCTCCAGATTTGTAGTTTCATATTGAGACTCATTTTTGACATAGCAAACTTTCGAATTGGAAAATGATATATGAAACAAAGTTGTAGTCCTTTGAGTTATCTTTCCAACGCATCTTGAATCATCTCAATTGGATATCAAAAAAAATTATGATAAAAATACCGAAAGACGTGCAGTGCTAAATTTTTATCTGAAACGGGCACCACAGCTCCGATCATGGGCGCCGCAGCTCCTCCATTGCTGAAAATCAGCAGCATCATGGGCACTGAGTAGAGATGGTAAAAAAACTCGTTCAATCCGATACTCGTGGGCCCCGCCCCGAATGGGGTGGGGATTACCCGCCTAACCGGGTAAACGGGACGGGGGCGGAGCGAGGGTCATTAACCCGAAGTGGGTGTGGGGCGGGTATGAGAAATATAGTCCCCGCCCCGCTACCCATTCCGTTTAAAGTTAATTTCAAATTTAAGTATTTGATCGAAGAAAAATAATAAATTTATCATCATTTTTTAAGAGAATATAAATTGTTTTTAACAAATTAGTAAAAAAGTAATAATATTTACTAACAAAAGACATAAAAAAATAAAACCAAAAATGAAAATAAATAAAAAATAAAAAGAAAAAATAAATGAGGCGATAAATGAGGCAAGGGA